>NW_004624801.1:3901047-3916834 GCF_000247695.1 Heterocephalus glaber
ATGCATATTGAGGCCATACTCTTAAGTGAAATAAATAGGACACACATGTGTAAATACCGAATAGTTTCTCTAGTGTGAGAAACTGAAAGCGTAAATAAGGATTAAAATGATTAAAATGAATAATTGATAATTTGAAATAGGAAAAGGTCCAAAGGTGTAGGGGTGGTGAGAGAGGAAGGGGAAAGGGAAAATGGGAAAGGAAAAATTATGAGAAAAGAAAAAAAATTGGAAATGACATCTATGTAAATCGGGAAGGGTGGAGGGGGTGAAGGGCACACAGGTAATGGGGAAAAAAATAAGAACTAAGATACATCATGTACAGGTACAAGCACCCAATGATAAATGTAAGCGCATTTGTATACCTAAAATGTACCAATAAAAGAATTTTTTTAAAAAGAGGTGGAGCCTACTGAGAAGTAATTAGGTCATTGAGGGCCCTAGTTCTCTTGAGATGGTTGTTACAAAAGAGTGAGCTTGATGCCTAAATCAATCACTGGCTTCAAGTCTCATATCATCTCTCCCTCTTGTACATACTCCTGTCATTGTGATGCCATCACCATGGAGTCTTCACTAGAGCCAAGCTGTGCTGGTGCCATGCCCTCGAACTTCAGAACTGTGAAGCAAATAGATCTCTTCCTTATAAGTATCTAGATATTTTGTTATAGTAGTGGAAAAGGGACCAATGCAGGGTGCAAGCGTTCCTCATTCCCTGCTTCTCCACCTGTTCTGAAGGTTTCCATCTTCCAACTACAGTATTTAAACAGAGAGACAATAAATGCATAGAGAATGTATTAAGATCCATAGCATTGGGTTTTTAAGTAGGTTGTCTAGGAGGTAGAGACATGATGAACTTAGGAAAGTTTGGGACACATACGACAAGAAGTTTATAGTCAGAATATATAAAGATCTGGCATATTAAATAAGAGAGCAATCACAAGCTGATAGAGAAAATAGTCAAATTATGGAAACAAGCAATTCACCAAAAAGGCATGCAAATTGCCAATAAATATCTGAAACTATTTCAGTCTCACTCACAATAAAAATAACATAACAATATTTGTTTCCCCAACAAATTGGCAAAAATTTTACAAGATTGATATTAGCCAAAGTTGGTGAGGATGTGAGGGATGATCATTTTTATGCCATCCCCTTTGTGGAAAATGGTTTGCCAATATAAATCAAAAATAAAAAGTTAATGAGACTCTTAACTAACACTTAAAAAGTAAGGAGTTCCACTTTAGGTGTATATCCCACAGGATTATCACCATTCATGCACAAAGATGTGATATACAAAGAAGTTCATTTCAGTTTTGCTAACAGGATTTAAACCATTCCAAACATTTATCAGGGAGGTGGTTAAACTGTAGAATATCCATGCCCTGAAACCTTATGAAACTATTAAAATGAATGAGGTAGGCTTGTGAGAGGGCCGTTAAATAAAAGAAGCAGGTCTCAGAACTGTGCTTTATCATTGTTTCCTTTTTGTAAAACAAACCATACCTTTATTTGTGAATGTGAATGTGAATGTGTACGGTGAAAAATATCTGGCAGGATATGTACCTAATTGTTAACAATGGTTCCCTCCAGGGAATGAAACAGAATGAGGAGCAGTAGGAGGAGTTATAAAGTAAAGTATAGTTTTTAACTTTCTAGACTCTTATTCTGTTTGTCTTTATAGTAAGCCTGTATTGTTTACGCAATTTTATGAAAACCAGTAAATTCTGAAATACTGGGGATAAGCGGAATTTAAGAGGATCCCAGCAGCTCTCAACACCTATAATTATTCCACTGGACCCTTGTCGACTACACTCACTTCACAAAAAGGCATCAGAGACTTAGTGTGACTTCCCAGGTTACATCTTCTAAGGTCCAGATTCCCTTCCTTCAGGCTGCTCTTTGGAGTGGCTTTCAACATACAGATAAAGGAGATGTATCAGTTAGCTATTGCTGCATAACAAGCACCCTAAATCATAGTATCCCAGAACAAAAACCAGTTATTATTTCTAGTAAATCTCCAAGTCAGCTGGATCCAGCTGATACCAGCAGATCTTAGTGGGGCTGATTGATGCATCTGAGATCAGTGGCTGGTAGGCTGGTGCACAAGGACCTGAGCTGTGACCATCTAGTTCTTCTTTGTATAACACCTCCAAGCAAGTTAGCACAGTGCTTTCATGGTGGAAGCACGTGTGCACAGGGGAAATGGATGTACTGTATACATCCTGGAAACTCACAAGAACTTGGGAAAGTTCTGCTTGATTATTACTGCCCCTTTGGTCACAGCAAGTCACATGACCAAGTTGAGACTCTTAGGGTACATGGAGGTCATTACTGAAGGACCCAGATACAGAGAAGCCATTCACACAGCCATTAACAGAATCCATCTACCACACAGACCAGCGCAGGACCTTCAGGAGTTAGAGGTGATGGGATGCACTTCCTCCTGGCCTCAGGTGTCTGGCTGTGACCCTTACCAATCATTCCAACCTCCTCTGCAGAGGACTCAGCCTGGGAATAAGGAAGTCCAGTCTTTCTACTGCAGGAATGGTGACCACAACAAAACAGAAGAGGCAGCATCTCCAGCTGTGATTTGTTGGACATTAGCCATCTGCCATTAGACATCCTTCCAACTCTCCTGGGAACCCAGAGTGAACCAGAGGACGGAAGGATGGAAGGAGGGAGTAGAGAGAGGGCAGAGTTACATGAAACACCAGAACCACCCCCAGAGGTTTGAATGTGAATTGTCCTGGGCATCCATCAAGCAGGAGCTGTCTGGCCTCCCCCTGCCTTCCCTCTTTGGACTTTCACAATGCCCACCCCACCCTTGCCTGGTGAGGGTATTAAGCCAGGAACTGATGGTGCAGAAAATTCCATTTTTAGCTTTACCCCAGGCAGCTGCAAGTCCAATTCCTGATCAGTGACTGGGGACTGAGTTTGCCTAGCATCCTGTTCTGTTCCCACCTTCCCCCCAGCCCTGGCCCCTGTGACCTCTATTTCCCCCAGCACATGGACAGCTCCTTGCCTAGTCTGCAGGGACCATGGGGTAGAGTGATGGATTCTGCCGCTTCCCGCTCTCAGGAAATATTGCCGCTCGCCTCACATTTATCGGGCCTCTCATCACACAGGGAGAGGTAGCCAAGGCGGACTCTTGGCCATTTATTATCTGCCTCTGCTGAGGAAGGAGGACAGCCTCACTCCAGGAGTGCCAGGAGGTGGGCTGGGGCTGGGGGAAGGCGCTCTCACTCAATAAGCCACCGATATTTATTGGGAGTCTGCTGTGTGTCTGGAGCTTCAGGTCCACTCCTGCCACACTCTGCATGGGGCCAGATGGGTAGGGTGTTAGCTTTTAGATACTGGAACCTCAGACACCACTAGTGGACCCACAAATCAGTACAAGTGTGCCAGAGGGTAATTTGAAATCAGTCTAAACACATTCATAAGTGTGCCCTTTGACCAACAGGTCCACACCACAAAAAGTTCCTGAGTAATTAAAAGAGTTTATAGATGTATGTGAAAGACATTTATCAGTACACCATCAGCATTACTGCAGTACTGGGGATTGAATCCCAGACCTTCGCAATGAGCTATATCCCCGCCCCTTTTATGGTTGTTTGTTTGTTGTTTGTTGTTTGAGACAGGGTCTTGTTAGTCACTAAGTTGCCCAGGCTGGGCTCAAACTTGAGATCTTCCTATCTCAGCCTCCCAAACTGCTCAGAGCACTATTTATAGCCAAGGAACAACTGAGAAACAATCTAGTGGGACAGAAGTTCAGCAACCTGTGGCATGTCGTATGATGAAATACCATGCTGACTCTTTCAATCCACATGACAGAAAAAGATTTCTTGATATGCAAAACAGCCTGTGAACCATCATCAAGTGATAACTTCCAATATATTGATGGATATAACTCTGGCTACAAATGAAGTAATTACATGCTCTTATGCTGCCTTTCTCATCCCCTTTTCCCAAAAGCTCTAGGGAAGTGTTGGCTACAAAACACTTTATGCTAAGATCAAGTGCAGTCTCTGTCCTTATTAGTTTAGTACCTGATACCTCCTCTGTCTGAGGACAGTACATGAAATGGCTTTTTGGAGCAGGGCGATGGAACAAGAGCTTGTTCTGTCAACTCCATGAATTGGCCTGGCATTGCAGCACCTCTAGGAACTCCCTTGGGGGACATTAAAAAAAAAAGACCTCATGGGATCCTCAAGTGTAGAGGCCAGAGAGCTGGAACTCTACTGGTCCCAAGAAGATCCTCAGTGCTGTGCAGATCACTGACAGCAATGCTTAACCTGAGAACCATAGAGATGGGTATCATTTAGGAAGGCAGCCGAATGTGTCAAAAATCATCTGAAAGATTTCCACTTGAAATGGTCAGAACTAATGAACAAATAAATAAAGCAGTTTGCTAGCAAGAGGAGGGGACTCCTGATATGAAAGATCAGCGGATGCATAGGCCTTCTCCTGCTGCTGCTGGCTGAGTACCTGGGCTGCCCAAGCATCGTCAGGCTTTTGCACCTTCTTCCAAAGAGCTGCTTGTCACTGGCTGCAGACACCAATGGTACAATCCCAAAACATCATCTGCCTTCTAGGAATCTGGAGCACTCTAAAGAAAAGACACTGGGAACTTGGAGCTCTTCTGGAAAGGGAGGATCTGCTTTGGCAACTGCAGGTTCAATGCTGAAGATGAGTCAGGGATGACAAAGAGCTCACGCACTCTGAGGCTGGATCTGGGCTCTGGAAATGAGTAAGGACTTTCTGGATGACCTTACTGCACTGGGAAGGTTGAGGGAGGTTTCAACAGGCAGAGAAGGGCAGGCACCAGAGGCTGGGGTGCAGGTGGGGAGTGACTTACAGCCCATCACACAGCTGTGGGGAGCCTTGAACTTGGGTCATACTTTGGCTTTTGGGGGACTAGGTGTGCCACCACAGTCTGGTGAGTGCCTCAGGAGGACTGAGGCTGGTGAGGACAAGTGAGACAGCCTTCTGGCTCCTCGCCGATGAAGTGTCTGGAACATAGTTATCATGCACAGACTGCCATGGAAGAAAGTCCTGCACTCACTGCTCATTTGCATGTGTAAATGCATGTGTATATATATTGCTTATTAGTGTCAGTGGAATTTGCATTTTAAGTGGATTGGTTTGTTGGGCATGTTCTTTAAAGGCTTGGACTCGACGGCAATTTCCCAACTTCAATGTTGCTGCTTTTTGTGTAATAAACAACTGGGCTCTTTCCACCAGACTGACAAGAAGTGGGTAGATGGGCTGTGGAGGAAGGGAAGGGACACTTGGCTGGATGTCCATACAGCAGTGACTGGTGACCTCGGGCAGGCAGCAGCTTCTCTATGCCATGGGCTCCTAATCTGCATCCTCCTCCTTGCTCACTGCCCAGGACTCACTTAAAATTACAGAGAAAACCGTTGTCACAGCAAGGAGAAAATAGTCAGCCTTGGAGGCTATCAGCACCACGATTGTTCCCACAGCACAGAGATCATATGTGAGCTCATGCTCTGCTGCCAGCGCCCTGGATGCTATTTCTCTTTGCCCTATACCGGGACACATGACCTGGGAGTCTTCAAGTCTCTCTGACTCCGTCCCTATTCCACATCTGTGACCCATCTAGACTTCTCTAGAGAGAAGAGACAGGGAGGTGGCTTTGAAACCCTACAAACTCAATATTGGCCATTTCCATCGGCAATCACATCCCTCAGGCTCTCCTCCCAAGCACCCGTCCCAAGCTGCATCCCCAGGGAACAAGGAATGGTGGCAGTAAGGGCATTCAATTGGTGAGAGGGGGCAGATGGGCGATGAACAGTTGGCTTTGCTGTCAGTCTGTCCGGAAGATGTAAATAATGGTGGTGGTGGGCGGGAGACAATTCTTCCCATGCTGAAGAATTCAAAGAGTCAATGCATCTACTCCACCTATGAGGAGTAGAGAATAACTCCCCACTCTGTAAGCACAGGCTGCACCTGGTGGCTTTCAAAGAGCTGAGTATAGAAAGACAAGGAAAAGAGTGCTTTCTCAGTAGACAACACCAGCAGAGCTCCCTGTGTGCACGCTGGACGTGATGTGGTGGGGACACTTAACCCATGGTCTTCCTTCCCAAAACATATCACCCCAAGCTAATTGTGAGGAAAACCGGGACACACCCAATTCAAGATCATTCCACAAAGCAACTTATGGTCTTTCTCCTAATCTGCCAAGGTCAGCAGAAACAAGAACCATGTGCTGTGCGTTGTAAGTGGAAGACTTAAAAAAATATGACCCTAAGTGATATCCTGGATCAGATCCTGAACTAAAAAAGAGAAAAAAAGGACACTAGGAAAGGACTAAGAAAATATGAATGAAATGTGGACTTTAGTTAATAATAATTAGTTAATATTGGTTCATTAATTGTGACAAATGTGTTGTACTAATTAAGACATTAACAGCAGAGAAATCAGTGGGAAGAAGAGAACACTCTGTACTATTGACACAATATTCTGTAAATGTGAAAAAAACTGTTCTAGAGGGAAACATGTAAAAAAAAGTTTAGGTCTTGGCAAATCATTAAAATTTGTTGCTATATTCCTACTTCTCGTCAACCAAACAAAATGCTTAGTTGTAGGTCCCATGTGTCATCATTACTCATCAATGTTGGCATGGCCAGATTGCCACATGCTAAACGGCATCTTCAAGAAGTCTGGCAGCAAACCTACCTGGCCCATGAGAATCAGGTCTAGGCCAATGAAACGCTATAATAAGAAAAAATTAGATTGGCCCACCAGTGCTTCCTCCCTTCACAGACCCCACAGTGAGGGAAAACAGACTTCCCCGGCCATCTTGGCTCCTCCCATCATTGTGTGATCCCAGGCAATTTCCTTATCTCCACTTAAGCTTCAGTAATCCCGTTTATCAGACAAACATAAATAAGGTTACCCTTAGACAGGTGATAGCACAGATTAAAATTTCCTACTCATGCAAAGGTGATTACCTAATTCAGGGGCCACAGGAATGGGAACTTTCATTAGCCCTAATGTGGATTTTGTCTGTCTCCAGTGCCTGCTCTACCCTTGGGGACCAGCAGTGTCTGGTACATAGAAGATGCTCAATAAATTGTTAGTCAGGGATGCTTCTTACTCTTAACAACATTCCCAGTGGCTCCAGATGTCTTCCATAAGCCCTGACACATTCCACCTTCCTCCATTTCACATCCAAATTCATATATGATGCAAACAGTCAGGGTAGGCGATTGAAAGACCCTCTGCTGATAAACACAGCCCAGCCCATCTAGTATGTGACAGAAAAGAGTGCACCCCTCTCTTCCAGTCACTGCCTGAAACTCGGCTCCCCTACCCAGGGCTGGGATGACAGAGATGAGTAATGTGTGTGGTCAGCACACATTCCACACCGCAAATCACGAACACACAGGCTTCCGTTCCAGCAGTACGGTGAACTCCATGCTTTGAAAGGCCTTCCTTTTCAAACAACTACAATGATTCGGGTAAAAATTTTAAAAATGTCTATTTTGTTGAGGCCATCCTCTTAAGCGAAGTAAATAGGACATGCACGTGTAAATGCCGAATAGTTTCTCTAGTGTGAGAAACTGAAAGTGTAACTAAGAATACACACGGATGAAATGGCCTAATAACATATTTCTCGGATTGGGTTTCCATCACGTGTCCTATGACTGTATCGAAATTTAGGGTTAGGGAGAAGTTTGGTTTATGTGGAGTCTGCTAGCTGACTGGAATTTTCTTTCCAGATCACTATTTATTCAGTGTTGGTTTGGGGGATCTTTCTGAAGCAAATCACATCCTCTGGTGTCTTGTTGGTGCTTGAGATGCTTTTTTAAGTTACATGGAAAAATGTTTAAGTGCTTTTCAGTTTTGTTTTGATTGAGTTCTACTGTATTTGAATATTATTATAGTTTTTTTTCCCTTGCATTGTTCTTCTTTGAATGGTTTTAATTTTTGTATTTTTGTATGTGTGTGTGTGTTTGATAATAAAGTTATTTTTAAAAATACCTATTTTGAAATACATGGATAGTACAAGGAGAAGAAATCCAAGAACTTCCTCAAAAAATGAAAGCAGAAGCTGCCGAAGAAAATTTTTACCCAAGTTTCTATTAGAATGTGGAAGAGGAGGGTTTCTGTTCTGATGCTTGTCTGAGGCAGAGGAGACAGGAGAAAAACCCTCAATCTGATAGAACTTTGTATCATGCTGAGACCACAAAGAGTGTTCATCACTCAGGAAGAGCACACATGCCTACATCCACCATATGGGAGGAGGGAGGAAACTTCCTGGTCTCACTCCATCTTGGCATTAGGTGGAAAGAGAAAAATGAACTGCCTTGACATTTTGAAACTATAAACTAATCACATGGGTTAGTGGTCAAAATTCTAGGTGCCTATAGTCCAAAAGACTTTCAGAGAAAAATTAAATTTACAGTTGTCCCAGCTTGGTAGAGCATGGCAGAAACCAATGCCAGTCCTGTTGGGGCACTCTAGTTCAACATGCTTCACAGAACTCTCAGAAATCTCCAAGGAACAGAGTGGCCCACAGACAAAGTTCCCCAGGAATTACCTTGTCAGAACTCTGATGATAAAAAGAAATGGGAGAAAGATAGTATTCAGAAGATAATAGCTGACAGCTTTCAAAAATGTTCTGTAAGTTACACTTTTTATACCTAGGAAGCTCTGTGTGGAATGTGACACCATCCTGGATGGGAGGGTTTGGTGCCTTGAGAAAGTTCTTGGTACTTCCACTTCTTAGTTTGTAGAAAGCTATGAGAGAGAGAGAGAGGAGAGGGAGAGAGAAAAGAGAGAGGAGAAATTACTCTCATCCTAACAGTGGGAAAAAGTTGAATAAGTGGCAGAATCAGAGTTTTTCTTGAATTTATCAGAGCTGAAGTCATAAGGCAATTAAGTAACCTGAAATTTTAAAAGGCACAAGTCCCTCCAAGGAGAGAAGAAATGTACATTTGTATAATCTCCCTTGTGGCACAGCATAGGCAGAAAAGATACTGGAGCCCAAGAAGTAAGGAGAGTCAGCAATGTTAAGGAATTGTGAAGGTCCGGCTTCAGGTAGCATGCCAGTCTGAAATAGCTGGAAGCATCTGATCAACTAACAAGGCTTCCATCTACTCATAGGCGGCTTCCTGTGACTACCTTCCGAATACTGCAGCAGAGTGAGCCACAGCAGGACGTGGAGAGCTGCCATCATTGCACACATGGAGCAAGTGATAGGCTGGCAGGTGCCAGGGAGGCATAAAACTCACCCATTTCCCAGATCCTTCCCTCCGATAAAGCAGAAGCCTTATGCCAAGAGGGAAGGGACTGCAAACCCTTTGCCCACCAGGCTGAGCAGCCACCACAGCCCTATCTACTTTCCCTGGACTCTTGTCTCCTACAAAGTAAAAGCCATGAATGACTTGGGGAGGCAGAGCAAAGCCTTTTTCCCACAGGCAAAGACACAGTGTAGTTGAGGAAAGATAAAAGAAAAGTTCTCCAATGCTGCGGGAGGAACTGGCACTGTCTTGGATTCAAGTTTGCTCAGACGTTAAGACCAAGACCAACTTTGAATGCAAGACAGTTCAGCTACCATAAGAGGACA
Source organism: Heterocephalus glaber (assembly GCF_000247695.1). The sequence continues at coordinate 3,910,640 of NW_004624801.1, forward strand.
AAAAGGGCCATAGTGCTGAAAAGTCTGCACTGGATCTGAGTACACAGAGCCTCCCTGGGACTGAAGTAGAACAAGCCAACAGACAACCTTTCTGCCACCTCCACAAGCCTGCACGAGAGAACAGTCAACCGCAGTCTACTGCTGGGGGAGAACAAAGCACAGAGGATGGCATTCAGGACTGATGAGAACAGAGGGTAGAGCACAAGCTAAACATCCTCCAGCACCCCATCACCATCCTAAAGTCGTAGCTCACTACTAGAAGACTTTGATGCTTGTGGTCCCCAGAAGGTGACCATAGCAACAAGGAAACCTCAACCCAGCTGTGCCTGTAAAGAGAATGATTCTACCTTCTACACAAATGACCTGAAGCAAGAAGAATGCCCATTTCTAGGCATAAATATTTACCTAATGCTAGTCTACTCTAAATATGATGTCTGAATTCAATCAAAAAGTTTAAGACACAAAAAGGCAAGAAAACAGAAAATATTAAAGAGATAAAACAACCAAGACAATCAAGACTCCCATATCCCTCGAATTAGAACTATTTGACACATACTTCAAAACAATCATTTTTAAATTTTATTTTTAATTGACAAAAATGCGTCTATTTATCACACACAACATGATGTTTTGAAATATGTTTACACTGTGGAATGGCTAAATCAAGCTATGGATTGGCTCACCTGTTTATTTTTTGTGACAAGAAGCCCTAAAATGTACTCTCTTAGTAATTTTCAATATAATTGTTATTAACCCCAGTCACTATGTTGGGCAATAGATTTCTTGAATTTATTTCTCTTATCTAACTGAAATTTTGTAAACTTTGACTAAAAATAACCATAATTAAAATGATAAAGGATCTAGTGGGAAGGTAGAAAACATGTACGAATGAACAGAGAATTTCAGCTGAGATAAACTAATAGAGTCCATCAAGAGTTCTGCAAATAAAAAAAGATAATATCAAAGATAAAGATTTCCCTCGATAACACCATCAGTACACTCAACACAGCAAAGTATGAGTCAACAGAAGTTGTACAAACTGAAACTCATAAAAGAGAGAGTGTGTGTGTGTGTGTGTGTGTGTGTGTTGACAAGAAAATCCTGGATTAGAATATGAAGTATGATCCATACACTTGGTAAATGTTTAAATTTTTTAAAAATAATTACCATAAATGACATTGTTATGATTTATATCTAGATATCCTACCAAATCCTCATGTGATAATAGATTGGGCGTTTAGGAGGTTTAGGATCACAGGGGCCTGATAATAATCAGTGGATTAGTCCACTGATGAGTTTACGGCTAAATGTGATGTTAGGTAAAGTTGCGTCAGAGGAGGTGGGTCACGGGGGCTTGGCCTGGAAGGGTCTGTCTTCCTCCCTCCTCTCTTGATCTCTCTCTGCTTCCCTGGTATCATGGGCTGTTTCTCTGACATGCCTCCCTGCCTTGGAGCCAGCACATTATGGACTGAAACCTCTACAAACTGTGAGCCAACATAAACCTTTCCTCCTTAGAGTTGTGTGTGTCCAGTGCTGTGTCTCTTTGAAGAGAAAGTGATTAAGACAGACACACTGCCATTAACCTGTCTCAAAATACAATGGCAGACACAAGGGGTGGCACTTCATTCTAAGCAACACTCTCACCTAGACATCATATAATACTTGTGCTAGTGGCTCAAACGTTTGTCATTGTGCTTTTCCTTTGTGCTCTATTTGCATAAATTGTCATAATCGTGACTCCAAAGAAAGTTAGTGATACCAGCAGTAAAGCTAAGAGGAAAACTATGAGAACCATGGTGGAGTTAAAGAAAAAAATCATGGTGAAATTTGTAGGGCCGGGGATTTAGATCAGTGGTTCCGCCGCCTGCCTTGCAAGCGCAAGGACCCGAGTTCGATCCCCAGCACCAAAAAAAAAAAAAGAAAGAAAAATATCATTGTGAAATTTGTTAAAGTCCTGGAAAAGTAAATTTATAGGTATGACTTTTGGGCCTCAGAACCAATTATTTGGTTTTCCATTATTTCTTATGGGGAAAAATACGTTCAATTCTTGAACTTTTCAGTGTTCAAATATGAATTTGGAATTAATTGAGTTTGACAACTGAGGTATCACTGTACTTCCTCTTGCTTTGAACACACTTATTCCATCATTCTGGCCATTTGCTGAAGCACTTCTGGAAGTTCTCTTTACTAAGTGTCTTTATAAAGTGTGATAAAAAAAATGAGAGTGAATGCTGTGCTCAGCACCATCCAATAGAAAGGCAGGCTCATAAAAACATTATGGTATATCCTCATCTAATTCATCAGATCTGGCACTGTGTAACTTCTTGCTCTTTTCCAAAGTGAAAATGATCATGAAAGGCAAATGTTTTGAATCAGTTTAGGACATGGAAGCGGCCATAGTACTTCAATTTAAGATACTCATGAAAGAAGACTTCCAGAAATGCTTCAGAAAGTGACAAGAGCAATGAAATAGGTGTGTTCAAAGCAAGGGGGGATACTTTGAACAGGAACTAATGGCAATGTGTCTTTTACTGTGATTTTTTTTTTTTTTTGGTACTGGGGATCGAACTCGGGTCCTTGAGCTTGCAAGGCAGGCACCGGAACCACTGAGCTAAATCCCCGGTCCTGTAATAATTTTTTTAAATTAAAAGAATTTACCTTTTTGATCACACCACATATATGAGTTAAAGGAACATATCAAATGGTCGCAGATATACACAATTCTAGTGAGTCCAAGTGAAAATAATATTCAAAAACCAAGAAGAAAATATTTTCTATGACACATAGAATCTGAAAATAATTAGCTAGCAGCACTTCAAGAACGCAACGTTATTCTTGCAAGAAGTTCTTATGGCAAAGGGAACATGACACCAAAAAGAAACTTGACTCTACACAATAAATAAAAGGTCCCAAAGTGGCTAAAATGAAAATAAATATAAAAAATATATCTTCTCATTTTTAGACATTCTAAAAATAATTGAGCTTAAGAAAAAAAAGATATTTGGGGGTTTATAATGTACATAAAAGTAGAACGAATGCCATGAATAGCACAAAGCATAAGAGTGAAAAATAGAAAATACAAAGATCTTACACTACACATGAATTAGCATAACATTATTTGAGAAACTATCAGATATTAAAGATGTCTGTTAAAAATTCTGGGCAACAATTAAGACTTTTAAAAAAGAATAACAAATAATCCAATAATGTAGACAAAATTAATTAATCATGAATGAGGCAGAAAGAAAATATGGGACAAATACAAAATATTCATCAATGTAGGAGATTTAAATCAAACCATATCAATCATAATATTAAATGTAAATAATTAAAACAAACCAACAAAAAGGCAGTGATTATCAGATGGAATAAATTTTTTTTAAAAATCCAACTACATTCTGTCTATAATAAATATGCTTTAAATATTAACACATAGCAAGTTACAAGTAAACTGATGGAAAATGAAGCACTCATACAAACTATGCAGGCATTAAAGAAAGCCACAGTGGCTCTATTAAAAGTTTTAAAAGCTGACTTCAGAGCAGGAAGGATTAACAAATTTAAAGAGGCCATTGTTTAATGATTAAGGATCAATTCATGAAGATGACACAATCATCTTAAGGATATATGTACCTAACAGCAGAACTTCAAAATACAAAAAGCAATAACCAGAGCTGAAAATAAATAAATAAATATGCAAATATAGATGGAACTTCAACACCCCCATCTCAGTACTACATTAAGTGAGAAAAATCAGTAAGAACATAGAAGATATAAACAGTATTAACCAACTTATTCTAATGGGCATTTATGAAATACTACAACCTACAACATATTTAGGGGTATATATATATTCTTTTCAAGTGCATATGGAACATCCAAGAGAATAGACTGAATTCTGTGCCAAAAAAGTACATTTGGAAAGACTTAAGCTGCACAAAGTATATTCTCTAAATACAGATGAATTAAAGTAGAAATAAGTCACAGAAATATATCTGGCTAATTAACAAATATCTGAAATTAAACAATACATCTGTAATGAGTCAAAGAGGAAATAAGTGGGAGATTAGAAAATATTTTTGAACTGAATCAAAATTAAGAACACATAATATTAAAATTTTGAAGAACCAGCTACAACAATGCTTCAGGGAAATTTACAACAGTATATACCTATCTTAGAAAATAAGCAATATCTCACATCAATTAACAAGACTTTGAGAAATTATAAAATGAAAAGTAATATAAGCCCAAAGAAAGGAGAGGAAAAGGAGAGAAATAGTACAGATAAGAGCACAAATCAATAAAATGGAAAAAAATACATAAAAATGAATGTCATAAAGCCAGTTTGGTGGTGTACTCCTATAATCTCAGCACTCTGAGGGGCTAAGGTAGAAAGATCTCAAGTTCAAACCCAGACCAGGCAGCACATCAACTTAGTGTCTCAAAATATAAAATTAAATATTAAAATAAAGGGCTGAGAGTGTAACTCAGTGTGAAGGCCTTGGGTTCAATTTCTAGTGCCACAGAAAGGAAAAGGGAAAGGGAGAAATAGGGGGGAGAGGGAGGGAGGGAGTGGGAGAAGGAAGGAAGGAAAGAGGGAAAGAAAGAGAAATGTTGGATCACAACGAAGGTCAGCCTCCGGTTAGAGTAATAAGGGAGTAAAAGAAAACAGACATTACCAACAATGGGATCAGGAGACATCACTCTAGATCCTACAGACATTAAAAGGACAACAGGATAGTCAGTACCTTAGATTAAATGGACACATTTCTTGAAAGACACAAATTATCAAAGGTGACTCAAAAAGGAACAGGTAAATTGAATAGTCCTATCTCTATTAAGGAAGTAAAATGCATAATTTCAAAACTTTCCACAAACTACATGTGCGCCATGACAAGTTCTTCAAACATTTCTTGAAAGGATACTCTAAGTCTATATTAATACTTTCAGAGAACAGAAGAGAAACGAACACTTCTCCAATCATCAGATGACACCAATGCTACACTAATATGAAAAACAAACATATTACAAGAAAACAGATCCACAGAACTGTAAGAAGTGACGGATGAAGTCTCAGAGGCAGAGTGGACAGTGAGGTCCGAGGATGCTCTATGAAGCCCTCACTGTCACTGAAGAATCACACACCAGTGTCCACCATCACCGCCTAAGGAGCCACAATGACAGGGCCTCCTGCTTGCCACATCTATGCAGTTGGAGTGCTGATGACAAGAATCCTAAAAAATATGGATAAGTGTGTGATTACAGAACTTTTAAAAAAATTATAAACCAGCCATTGGTAGTGCACATCTGTAATCTCAGCATTCTGGGAGGCTGAGGCAGGAGTGGTGCAAATTCTAGCCTTGCCTGGGCAACTCAGAAATTTAGTGAGACTTTGTCTCAGAATAAATTTGAAAAAGATTTTTTTAAAGGACTAGGGAGACAGTTCACTACAAAAATCCTGGGTTCAATCCTCAATACTGCAAAAAAAAAAAAAAATAGTAGCAAATAATTTGGGAGGGAATCAGAATTAATACATCATTATATGATGCAAAAGGAATGGAAAAGTATTTATTAACTGTAAAGCTTATCAAGTCAAGTAGCCTCATAAAACAATTAGAATAACTCTGAAATAAAATAGGAATAGAGTAAATAGTTCCCAAATAGGTGGGAAAAGTGGAATAATAATAAATTTTTTAAAACTTAAAATATTCTGAAAGAAGAAAAACAGACACAAAACAATCAGACAAAAAGTATGTAAAAGGTAGTGGAAATTAATTCAAACAGGCCACTAGCCACAATAACTGAGAATGAATTTGATTTTTGAGTTAAAAGACCAAGAATATCATACTTTTTAAATGAATGTAAGTAACCAGGTTTAGAGGAGACAGAAAAATCATGGATCAAAAGTCAAAAACAAACATTAAAGCTAAAAAAGTAGAAGATACTAAACAAAAATAGTAACCTAAACAATGCCAGCGAAACTACATAGATCTCTGATCAAATTAACTTCTAGACAGAAACCATTACTAAAAATAGACTTGCTACACAAGGGTAAAAAGTTTAATTCATTAAGAAAATACAAGAACTCTAAACTTTTATGGACCAAAAGCAAAGCTCAAAATATATAAAATAAAAGTTGACAAACCTACAAAGAGAAATAGAAAAATTTTCTGTGGGGGGCCTTGCCCCCCCCCC
>NW_004624801.1:3922406-3960612 GCF_000247695.1 Heterocephalus glaber
GCCTGCTGCAAGTCTACCCGGCAACAAGGAAGTAGCCCCAGTACCCTCCCCTTGCTCCCTCCCTCTCGCCCTACGGTATATATGCTGTAGCAGCTACCGCAATAAACGAGACTTGATCAGAAACCTGTCTTGTCTCCATCTCTCGTGTCCCCTGTCCTTTGTCATTCTCACTCCCTCTCTAGGGTCTCCGTTGACTTACCCGCGGGACGGGACAATTTTCCATCACAGTAAGAGATCTGCTTTGGTTATTGCTCATGAAGACAAAAATTTACCAGGAATACAGACAATCTGAACAGTAGAAACAAGAAAAAACTCATGGTCATATGTAGAAAATTGCTCCCAACAATAAGAGGAAACACATTTATTTAAAAACATAAATGCAGTAGTTTTAAAAATTGACTATGTGTTCGACCATAAAATTGGCGTCGATGAATTGTCTAATGATTTAAGTAGAAAATTTAATAATAAAAATATACCCATTAAAAATCCATTTACAGTGAACCCTTGAGTTATGACTGGCCTAATATAAGAACAACTTGGGTTATGATCAGAATTTAGTTTTAACTTACGAACAAAGTCTTGAGTTACAACCTGAGATCTGGCCACTTGTACTTCCATATGGTCTCAGATACAGATTTAACACTTAAAGGGTTCTGAAAGGAACATGACAACATCCTTTCCTGTGTGGGAAATTGAGAAATCCTGGGCCAGTGTCTTTCTAAGGACACTGAGATCTGCCTGTATACAGGAAAGAGACTTTGAAGGCTGTGTAGAAGAGCCTGACTCTTCAACTGACCAATGTGAGTTACAACCAGCCCTCAAGAACGAATTGAGTTTGTAAACCAAGGGTCTACTGTAACTGAACATTTTAAAAGACTTATCTAAACATTAATGGTTTAAAGAGGAAATTATTATGAAAATTAGAAAATAGAAATATGCATAACTAAGTCATAACAAAATTATTCCATATAACAATTGTGGGGGTGTCACTAAAGCAACATTAAGAAGAAAATTTATACTTGTTATTGTTTATATTAGAGTTAAAGAAAGACTCGACATTAATGACATGCATCCAATTGAAGAAGTCAAAAGAACAGTACAATAAACCTAATGAAAACAAGAAAAAGAAAGCATGAAAGTTATGAGCAAAGCTAACGGTATAAATAAAGTGCAATAGAAAGAAATCTCAAAGCCTAAAGTCAGTTCTTTGAAAAGGACTTTAAAAATATCATTCCCTTGCAAGATTAATCAGGAAAACAAAGAAGTGGTGGAGGAGAGAGAGAATGATAAACAATATTCAGAACTAAAAATGGATAAAACTGCAAAAGCTGCTATGCTTAAACAGATGGAAAGAAGTTATAGAAAATTTTGGGATAAATAAGAAAACTTAGATAAAATGGATAAACTCTAGAAAAATACAACTTATCAAGAAATAGGAGAAAACCTGGAGAGTCTAGTGACCTTTAAAGAAATTGAATTACTAGTCTAAAGTCTTCCAGGAAGAAACTTCTAGGTCTAAATGATTTATCAGCAATTTCTGGCAAGTGTTTTAGGAACTACACTTCTAGATAATAAAAAAGAAACCTTCCCCACACCCCCTTCAATGACTAGCATAATCCAAAACCAGACTAGATAATACCAGCATACATATTTAAAAAAGTAAGTCTCATCGCAATGCAAAAATGGCATTAGTCCCAACAGAATAGATCATTTTGCACCAGCAAATTCCCAAAACTCAGTGGTCTTGTACAGCCAAGGTTTGGTTCTCTCCCACATCACAGTACGCAGCAGGATTGGCAGCTCTGCTCTATACTGTAACACAGGGATCCAGGCTGCTTCCTTCTTTGGCCACACTGAGAACACATGGCTTCCAGAATTAACGCAAAAGGGCACAAAAGGCTGGAAAAATCTTGCGGGATGATTTTAACACCCAGATGTAGAAGTGACTTACGCTATTTTTAGACTAACTTGTGTCCCCCCTACATTCGTAGGCTGAAGTCTTAACCCCAGTGTCCTGATTGTAACTGAACTTGAAAACAGAAGCTACAAAGAGATAAAGCTAAAGCAAGGTCATAGAGTGGGCCCTGATTTATCGTGACGGGTGTCCTCATGAAAGGGGAAGTCAGGAGCCACACATGTGCGTGCCCACAGCAGTGTCCACCTGAAGACATGGAGGGAGGTTGCCATCCTCAAGCCAAAGAGGGAGAACTCAGAAGGAACTAACCATTGATCTTGGACTCAGAGCCTCCAGAACTGTGAGAAAATAAATTTCAGTTGTTTTAGCCCACCTCATCTGTCAGCACAGTCCCAGCAAATGAATACACCTGTCATTCCTTACCTGAAACTCTGTCACCTGATCCCAACCTGGCTGGGGCACTGGGTCTGGGAAAGGAAAATGGTGGGCTGAACACACTGCATGGTCTCCATCACTTGGCAAAGATGTAAAGTTCCCTCAACAAAATATCGCCTACGATCAATTAGAAAAAACAACTGACCCAACAGAAAAATGAACAAAAGCATAAACAGGGCTTTCCTAGGAGGAAAAGTATGATGGCCCATGAACATTTGAAAAATCATGGCTCCCGGTGGTGACTCTGTGTGTAGCGCCAGAGCAGTGGCACTGGTATCAGCTTGGACACCCTGATAAACTGGAAAACCTAACAGAAAACTCTATTTCACCCCCACCAGTTGGGAAAGTTTTTAGTACCAAGAGATGATGTAAGTGTGGACCACTCTACACTGTTGGGGTGGAGGGAGCATTGGCAGAAGAACCATTGTGGGAAAAAAATGTACCGAATTGATTATAAGGTATTCAACTCCCAGGTATAAAACTAGGTGTACAGAGTTGTGCTTCTCAGACTTTTATGTGCATATAGTTAAAGTGCAAATTCAGTAGCACTGGAAGAGGATCCTGAAATTCTCATTTGATGTCAAAAGCTTCTACTCTGAGCTCTGTACTTAGGGTAGCGAACAGGAGTTATATAAATCAATATTTACAGCAACATTCATAATAGCCTGAATCCCAAATTTCCATCAGTAGACTGGGCAAATAAATTGCAGTATATTCATATACCTGAATACTATTTAGAAGTAAAAATGAATGAACCACAACTACTCACATTAAAAATAGATGAATCCAACAAATATATTGTTGAGCAAAAGAAGCAAGACACAGAAGCAAATACACAGTATGATTCCACTGTGCTATAAAGTTCAAAACTCAGGCGGAGCTAAATAATGTATACTGAGGTATACCTACATGCCTGGTAAAACTTCAGGAAAAAGAGAAGGCAATGATTAGTGTGAAACTCAGGCTAGCAGTTAGCTCTGGTGGGGGGGAGGGTAGGTGGATATGATGGGGAACAAATCCACAGGGGACTTCTTGGGGACTAGTAAGGCTCTATTTCTCAAGCTCAATGTGAATGAATATATGGGTAGTTTAGTTTATTATTATTCTTTAAACAGTATGTATGCATTTTATGCGCTCTTTAGAAAAAAAAAAAAAAGGTAGCAGGAAGCCTTTTTGTATTTAAGTCCCAAGTGGCTAGTAAAATAAACCCAGTGAATTATAAGTCTAAATTTTGTGAATCAAGGTTTTCTTGTTCCTCTGAAATAAAACACGCACCTGCATTTGCAAGTTATGCGACATTGGACACGAAAAGGAGAGCCCCTGAGACACGTTTCCTCCTTCAAGCTAAGGCTCCCAGCTACAGACCAGGAGCTAGAAGGAACACAACCTCGGAATAAGTGCCAAGGGGTGAGCCCACCTTTCCAACCCCACTGAGGCTTCTGTCTCTCACCTGCCCTGCAGCCTCTGGATCTCTGATCTGGGCTCAGAGCCCCTGGCACCAAATGCACTGCCACCCAGATAGGTGTGGTGCCTGGGCCAGGCTTCTCCCCCTCAGCAGCAGCTCCACCTGCATCTACCACTCTGAACAAGAGTCACGATGAGACTGAATTTTAGTTGAAGGAGAAGCATGACATAAACACATCCTGCTGTACTATTAATGTCAATAATATTAGTGCAATTATTTCTAGAATAGTCAGATTCAATAAAAGAGACAGTAAACAAACCTGGAGCAGCCACCAGGTGAGCACCATGGGGGTGCTCACAGCTGGCTGCTGCTGAGAACACTTCACCCTAGCCGCTGTCATTTGGTTTGTGGCTGTGACAGCTCCACGGTGAGCCTGCCCCTACCCACCCCCCCAGGCCCGGAATCCTTGAGGAACTGAGCAGGACAGCCACCTCTATTCATGCCAGCAACTGTGCCACCCAGGAATGAAAGAGGTCCACCTGCTATTTCCAGGTGAGGCAGCTACAAACTCAGAGCTGAGAGTCTAGTCCAGCTCCACTGTTTCAATACCCCGAAGTCCCAGAGGCTGCCTTCCCTCTGTCACTTCTCACTGCTTCTTGATTACACACTTCATCATCCCATTGTGCCCATCATCCTGCCAGATTCTGAATTCTCCTTGGGCAGGGACCAAGAATTCCTAGTGCCTATGACAATGTGCAGGGCACAGCAGGGCTTAGCAAATGTCAAGCTGTGAAACTGGAGATGCCCCTAGCTGGCTGTTCGGGAAGCCAGATTCTCTATGGCTAAGACTGTAGGCTTGGAGTCAAAGGCCTTTTCTTCCACGTACTGGCTGTGTGAGTCTGTGTGAGTTACTCAACCATTCGGTGCCTTATTTTTCTCATCTATAAAATTCAGATCATAATAATCCCTGCCTCATAGGGTTGTTGTGAAGATTATCAGACACGATGAATGTCGACTACAGTAGCAAGGTGCCGGGCATATACGCTGGTAAGTATATGATTACCTCTGATCATTGGCAGGATGGTGGAGTACTGGTAGGTTAGATTCCTGGTTCAACCCCTGTCTAGTTGTGTGACCTTGTGTGACCTTGGGTTGACTGGGTCAGGAATAGGGTGAGGCAGGCAAAGCATCTAGGGTGTAAAGTTTAAGGATACCCCTTACCTGCTATCTCCTCACCCTGTCCTTGTGGGGCAAGTCACTCACTTCTCTGTGTCACAAAGGGAATAATAAATGAAAGTCAGCTACTTTTATCAGTAAGTATTTTCCTGGAACAATGGTCTATGTAGCAGACTGTTGAAATGCTGTGTGAAAAGTGTAAAGCTGAGGACACCAGGCAAGTGCACGGAGGATGATGTTAACTTCCATGGATGGAGAAGCAGGGATGGACACAAAAGACTTTTTGAAGTGCTCTGGATCTTTGTCTATATATGTTTTTCTCTTGCAGTATGGTTATTGGACCTAGGGCCTTTGCACTATGCTGCATCCCCAGCACTTTTTAATTTTGAGACAACATCTTGATAAGTCACTAATTGCTCGGGCTGGGAATAAACTTGTGATCCTCCTGCCTCAGTCTCCCAGAGTGCTGGGATTATAGGTGTGTGCCACCACACTGGATGTTCCATGTTTTTTGAGTCAACTCCATTGCCCTGGAGCTTGTTTGCCTGAGTTTCTGTAGTTGCTAATTAGAAGGACTCTAATAAGCAGGGTAACAGAAGGCTCAAATCCAAAAGGCCTCAAAGGTCATTTTAAAAATTCCAGTCATAGGCTAGGAGTGTATTAGCAGCAGAGCACTTGCCTGGCGTCGTTGATGGCCTGGGTTTGATCCCCTGCACCACTTAAAAAAAAAAGTCTGATCTTGGTTCTTGCTGGCTGCTCCATTTCCAGTCCGGTTGTTCTCACTTCAGAAGCCATGTGCACCCCGACCCCCTTTCATACCTCCATCTCACTCCTCCATCTTCCCAGCTAGACTTCTCTTTCATCCCAGCACAGGACTGAAAAAGAGAAGAGGTCACCCAGGGCATTCCTGTGCAGAGAATGTAAAACACTCAGTAACTGGCTTCCTTCCAATCAGAAAGAGACAGGGTTCACTTTAGTCTTAAAAAGGAGAGAGCGGTCTCCTTCCCATCAACTACTGACCTGGGACTTTAAACAAATTTGCAAGAAACACTCCTCTGGCAGCGAGCTGCCGAATGTCTCCAGCTCCCGACTCTCTGCAAAGTCCTCTATATCTTTCCCTGGGCCTTTCCAGTTGAATTTTAAAGAGGGTTTTAGAGACCAGGGGTTCTTCAGAGTCTTCTAAATCATAACACACTAAACAGAAAGGCGGGGGCTATTTCTTTTCCCGACAGGTATTTGCCCACCCTGGTTTGACTGGCCCAGCTCTGCCACAAGTTAAGACCCCTGCCAAAAACATGAAACTTTCCATCCTCAGTTTCCCTCCCCAAGAAATCACTCTCCATCTCTTTCCCCCTCCTTCCTTCTCCCCTGCTCTTCCCTTTCTCTCCATCATAAGGTAATAAAGCAGACCGAAGTGCATCTAAATCGCACTGGAGAGGGGGCCAGCCAGACATATTTACTACTAAGAGGATGCAAATTCACTTACTGATGATTTTCAAAGGAACAAGGCGTCCCTGCCATAATATTGCTTTTCTCATCACCAAAAGGGGCTTTTGCTTTGTAATTTGGCAAAGCTGTCAAAACAATCAGATCTGGAAGACGAGATGGTATCTACATTCTACCGTCCCAAGAGACAGGTCTCAGTGGCAGCCCCGGCGCCTCCACACACAAATGTGTTCTGTGAGGGAGGTGGGGCATAGTGTGAGGAGTTGGGGCAGCTGGATGTAGAGCCAGGGGCCGAGCCAAGGTCAGGGGGCGCTAGGTCTGCAGGGTTCTTGGCTGCAAAAGCAGCCTGAGGAAGAGGTGGCTCTGGACATGCATGGAGCTGCATGGAGAAAGGTGACCAGACGCATCCTCACACTGACCTACACTCATTCCTGAGATCTCACAGGCACCCTGGCCCTCTGCAGCCTGGACCCAGAACTCAGGATAGGAATGAAATTCATCGACTGCCCAGGCAAGTCATGTGATCCAGCTGGCCCTGATTGGGATTCCTCTTCTGCAGGAGAAAGTTGGACAAATCTCCCTCGGTGTGCCTTTCACATCTCGCGTTTTAGATCTTCAGAGGTAATGCACATGAAAGTGAGTTTAAGAGTTTCACAGTGAGTGAGGTTGCTCTGAAAAGAAACATCTGCCCTCTTGGGGTTGGGGTACTACTCAGGATTCTTGGGGTTACAAATGATAGAACGTCAAGTCTAACTCAAGCAAGTTTGGTTCAAGCAACCAGGAAGCTGGAGTATACATTTTCCATGGCTGCCGTGACAAATTTCCGCAATCTTAGTGGCTTAAAAAACACACACATTTGTTGTCCTACTGTTATGGAGGTCAGAAGTCCAAAACAGGATTTATGCAGCTAAAATTAAGATGCTGGTCCAAGAGTGGTGGCGCACACCTGTAATCCCAGCACTCTGGGAGGCTGAGGCAGGAGGATCACTAGTTTAAGCCCAGTCTGGGCAACTGAGTGACAGACAGATCCTGTCTCAAAATAAAATATTTCTAAAAGGCTAGGGATATAGCTCAGTGTGAAGGCCTTAGGTTTGATCCTCAGTATGGGAAATATATATATCTGCCTACCTTCTGGAAATTTGTTGGAAAATAATTCATTGGAAATTCCTAGGAAAAAATTCATTTCTTGCCTGTGCTAGCTTCAGAGGATGCCGACAGTCCTTGGCTCATGGCTCCCTGCCCACAGTGTCACAACTGTGGCCTCTGTTTCTGGCATCACACCTCCTTCCCTGACTCTAACCCTTCCAGCTCCCCTTGGGAGTACACTGAGCCCAGCTGAATAAGATCATGTCTCTATTTCAAGATCTTTAACTTAATTATACCTGCAATGTCTCTTTTGCATGTGAGAAAACATATTCACAGGTTCTAGGGACAATGATGTGGACATTTTTGGGAGCCTTCACCCTTCCTACCACATGGGGATTGGACTTCAGGTATGGGTAGATCTAGGAGCTAAAAGTATCATCCATGTCTTTCTTCCATGCCTACCTGTGCATCCTGATTCCTTTGTGTTAGTCTTATTCTTTATGCCATTTCAAATAGCATTCCTCCTTATATTCAAGGAAAATGCTGCCTGTGACCTTAAATGATGGCATTTCAGATTAGTATATAGCTTGGAAAAAATATGACCTCTCCATTACTTTCTCCATCCCCTGGTCCAGTCACCATTTCTATATGGATCCATTGAATTAAATAAGGCTTCCTAGGATGCTGGGGAAGGATACTGAGAAGGGAAGTCAACAGCCCTGAGCCAGCCATGTTGGAGGTTAGTCCACCTACATTTTTTTATATTGACTGGCACACACCCATTTTGTACTCCAAGCTGCTAATGCTGGATACAAAGTGCCCTAGCAGCCTACTCTAATCACTGGTTCAGTCTTGTGAGGGCCACACCAACCCTCAGAGGCCACAGGCAGAAATCCCAGACCTGCACGGCCTGGGGCATTGGCATGTGCAGCTAAACCAGGACCTTGGGACCCATCCCACAATCCTGAGGGAAAAGGGCCCTCCCTCCAATGGTGGGATGATCATTAAGAGTAATTTTAGTTACCACAATTAGGAGTTCTGGATATGTTAACATTCACATCTGCACAGAAGATATGACCCATGTAGGAGCCCTAGCTAGGGTGACCCTACATCCAGGTTTGTCAGGGAGAAAGACCTGGTTTGCACCTGCTTCGCACCTGATAGAACTGAAAACTCTCCTGTTCACTCTCAAGGGCTCCCTTTTGGAAAGATAAATGTTATGGTTGCCCTAATATTAGCAGAAATCTCCTTCCATTGTTCAGCTTACTTTTGAGCTAGGTCAGGGCTCCAAGGCAATAACCAGGGAGACCCCCAAATCACAGTAGAATAAGTGGGTTAAGGTTTCAGCTCAGTGGTAGAGAACTTGCCTAACATACATGAGGCCCTCAGTTTGGTCCCCAACACTACAAAAAGGAGTGAATGAAGCCCAGGGGTAAACACTTTCTTGCTGTTGTATGGGATTGGAAAGATTATGGTGACTTTCTTATAGCGGTCCCCAGCCTCTGTATAGTACCTGAGTCTGTTAGGACCTGTTCTCTTGTCCCCCTTTGGCTAAAGGAAAAGAACTTTTATAACTTTTCCTTGATTTATTAATATGCATGCCTATACCTTTACATAAATGCATGAGTGTGGTCATATGCATGATTTGTGTGTGTGTGTGTGTGTTTATTTTTCTTTGTGCTTGTTACTTTGACTTTTCTTGCCATCTTTCCTCTCTCCCTCACTCAGAACTACTGGGAATCTATGTTAACAACTAACTAGGGCACCTTCTATATTTTTCTTCATAATCATATTATTATAAATACAGCCAATTCCATGACCCTCTACTTACAGGTCCTAAAAAAGTTCTATCAATAGACCCCTAGAATTAACCAAATTCAGCAGTATAGCAGCATTAAAAAAATCAATGCACAAAAATCAGTAGCATTTTTATACACTAATAATTAACTCATTGAGAAAGAAATTAGGAAAACAATAGCATTCACAATAGCATCAAGAAAAATTAAATACTCAGGAATTAACCTAACCAAGGAAATGAAAGACCTCTACAACAAAAATTACATCACTCTGAAAAAAGAGATCCAGGAGGACATCAGAAAATTGGAAATATACCCCATGTTCATAGATAGGCAGAACCAATATAATCAACTTGGCTATACTACCAAAACTATTTATAGCTAAATGGATGCACACTGAGCCCATACTCTTAAGTGAAATAAATAGGACACACGAGTGTAAATACCGAGTAGTTTCTCTGGTGTGAAAAACTGCAAAAGCAAATGAGGACCAAAGTATATAATAGATAATGTAAAATAGGAAGAAAAGGTCCAAAGGGAAGGGGAAGTAGGGAGGGAGGTGATGGAAAGAAAAGAAGGGAAGGAAAAACTATGAGAAAAGAAAGAAAAAACTGAAACAACGTTTTTTAAATAGGGAGGGGTGGAGGGATTGAAGGGAGGGAAGGGGAATGGGGAAAAAACAAGACTGAAAATATTATCATGTACAGGTACAAATCCCCAATGATGAATGTGATCATAATGTATACCTAAAATGTACCAATAAACTGAATGGGAAAAAAAAAAGCTATACAGCAAAGGAAACAAACCAACAGAATGAAGAGACAACCTACAGAGTGGGAAAAATTTTCTCCAGCCATATCTGTGACAGAAGACTAACATCCAGAATATATAAAGAACTCAAAAAATCAGACCCCCTCCCCAAAGCAAAAGGCCCAATCGAGAGATGGGCTACCAAAATGAATAGATACTTCAAGTACAAATGGTCAATAAGTACATGGAAAAATGTTCAACATCACTGATCATTCGAGTAATGCAAATTACAACAACACTGAGATACCAACTTACTCCAGAAAGAATGATAACTATCAAGAAATCAAACAGTAACAAATGCTGGTGAGGCTGTGGTGAAAAAGAACCCCTTCTACATTGTTATTGGGAATGAAATTAGTACAACCAGTATGGAGGTTCCTCAAAAGATTAAAAATAGAAATTCCATTTGGCCTAGCTATTCCCCTTCCAGGTATCTTCCCCAAAGAGTTAAAGTCATCATATTACAGTGACATAGCCATACCCATGTTACAGCAGCACAATTTACAATAGTTAAATCTTGGAAATGGCCTATGCCCATCAACAGATGAATGGATAAGGAAAACCTTGCATTTACGCACAGTGGAGTCCTACTCTGTTATAAAGAAAGATAAAGTTAAGGGATTCGTAGATAAATGGATGCATCTTGAGACCATAATATTTAGCGAAATAAATCAGACACACAAGCTTAAATATTAAATGGTTTCTCCTATATGAGAAACCCCAAAACCCATAAAGAGCAAACTAAAAGATAGATAATAAGAAGTAGGGAGATCTTTTTCAAATGGAGGTAGGAACAAGAGATAGAAGGACAGGGAAGTAGAAGAGGGAAAGGAGATGGATAAAAAAGAACTGAAAGAAACCCTGTCAATAGAGTTTTTGCAAATGGAAAAGGGACCAACAGCTGGAAGGAGCAGGGAGGGATGGAAAGGATAAGTGATGAAAATGAGAAAAGGAATTAAGATGTGTTAGGTATGTGTCCCAGCTCTCCATAATAAACAGAATCATTACGTACTGCAAATATGTACTGATAAAAAGTAAATAAATACAGCCATTCCTCCATATCACCAGTAGTTTTGTTTCAGGGCTCCTCATGGATAATAAAACCTTGGAGACTCAAGTCCCTTACATAAATAACATAGTATTGGCACATGACCTACACACATCCTCCCACATATTTTGAGTCATCTCTAGATGACTTATAATAAATACAGTGTAAGTGCTGTGGAAACAGTTGTTATTCTGTATTTGTTTAGGGAATAATGACTAGGAAAAAGTTTGCTCATCTTCAGAACAGATGCAATTTCAAAGAAAAATTTTCTTCTGAGGTTGATTGAATCCGCATGTATTAGTCAGCTTTCCCATCATTAGGTCACAATAACTGATACCCACAACTGAAAGGAGGAAAGGTTTAATTTGGCTCATGGTTTCAGAGGATTCAGTTCATGGTAGAAAGCCAGGGAGGGCAACTAGTTTGCAAAGCAAGGGAATAGAACCAGAAACAGAGGGGCCAAGGACCATATATAGTACCCAAGATCATGCCTGCATGACCCACTCAGATGTACTCAGGTATACTCAAACTCTGAGTGCTTTGCTAATCTGCTAGGCATTACAATTACAACTACAGCATCACAATTAATGGCCACCATATGGCTGCAGGAACTGCAGGTACAGAGGGCTGACTGCATGGGCATATATTCAGCACACATGCATATATGCAATATATGTGTGCAACTGTTTGTATGCACCAACATGGATTCACTTATATACATACAAGTGCTTACTATATGTGTACAACTGGGCTCTGGTCATTGTTTGTTTCACTGAATTATATGATATTCAGTTTCTTGCCTCTTGCTTTTCTTACTGTACAATACCCCAGGGAGCACTCTGATGCCACTCTAATTAATTGTTTTCAATAGCATATAACATTCCCTGGTGCGAATATACTGTAATTTATACAGCCAAACCTCTAGTGAATACTTTCTTTGTGTCCCAAGGAGAATGTGTCCCACATTCACAACGCATAAATGTGTTACACTTTTGCCCTAGTGCTTCTGACTCAGGTGTGCTCCAGGCATCTTTAAAAAGCGGACATTCAGATTAGGAGAGCAATCAGTGGTCTTTGTTTTCTGAGATGTCACACTGACCCACCGCACTAGCTGTAGGCATAGCTTGGCACCCTAGCTCCATATGCATTTAACCACCTTTTCTGTTGTGCTGTGTTTGCTCTTGGAGGCAATGCTAGATCGAGGTGACCAGTCGAAAGCTGGGTCCCTACACCAAGGCACCTCCATATATCAGAAAGGGCTCCATCTTTGGAATACACAGACATGGCTTCAAATTCTGATTTTAGCATTTAAATTTGGGAGATTTGAGTAAATACTTTCCCCAGGCCCAGTTTTTTCACCATTAGAACAGAAATTGTGGTCCCAATCACACAGATTTCAAGGATATGATGTGTGCCCAGGCCCTGGCCCCAGGGGATGGATGACAACCACGATCATGTTGGGGGTCTGAAGGGGAAAAGTTCAAGTCAATCAGTGGTGATGCTCAGGGCAAACAGCCCAGGTCTGAGAAGCAGAGGCAGATTATTTTGGAATAATTGGAAGTCCTGTCCCTTTTTGCAGAGCTACTTATGTACCAGGATGTTAAGGCAGCTTCTTGCTGGCCACATTCAGGCAACTGGTGAACCCCAGCCCTATCATTTAAAGGAGTGGCTGGAAAGGGGTAGGGGTGGCCTAAACGCTCCCACAGGCATTTCCCTCTGGCAGCAGGGGCCTCTTCCTGTTTCCTTCCCTATGAGACTTCTCTCTTTGCAGACTGCCTCCCCCACTTATGCTGCCTGAGAAGAAAGCAGAGCCAGATGTGGGTTTCTGTAGTTTGGATCTGGAATGTTCCTCAAAGCCTTGGTCCCCAGCTTTGGAACTACTGGGAAGTGGGGGAATCTTTAGGAGGTGGGATTTAGCGAAAGCTTCTGTCATTTGAGGTGTGCCATTGAAGGTGTGTCCTTGAAGAGGAGCCTGAGACTCTCCACTCTTTCTCCTTTTGTGTCATGGCTATGAGCTGAGCAGCTTTGTTCCACCTCTCATTTCCCACCATGATGTGCTACCTCTCATGGGCTCAAATGCAACAGGGCCAATTGATCCTGGACTGAACCTCCAAAACCAGGAGTCAAAGCAAACTTTGTCTCTTTATAGGTTGATGATCTCAGATGTTTGTTACAGTAACAAGAGGCTGGTAATATAAGAAGGTTTTTTATTTGATTAGGGTTAGAGGAGATCATGAGGGTGGGGCACCTGTGATGGGATTAGTGACCTTTTAAGAAGAAGGGGAATAGAAATACTCTCTCTCTCTCTCTCACACACACACACACACAAACACACACATACACACACACACACACACACACACACAGCAAAAAGATAACCACCTGCAGGCTTTTACCAGAACCAAATCATCTGGCACCTTTATCTTGAGCTTCCAGCCTTGGGAATGTACAAACTCAATGCCTGATGTCTAAAGCCCTCAGTCTATGGCACTTTGTCATAGCAGCCAGAGCTGACTGAGACAGCAGCCTTGCTTTTCTCTCTTAGGATCCTGGGAACAAAGTCCAAGAGATGGTTGCCAACATATCTGCTTCCCAAAATTGAATCTTGTAGCCAATCAAGCCACCTCCCTCATTTCTTGCCATGTTCACAGGGGGCTGTGGCCAAGACAAGTAGACAGACACCTAGGGTACTAACAAGTTGAGAGAGCCCAGGAAGAATTCTTAATATCCATGGAAAACTTGGGAGCAGGTAATGACTTAGGAATGGGAAACCAGAAAGTCTCTTGTCTTTCACCCTCTCCAAATATTCCCAATACTAAAGGCCAAACTTTGGCCTCAAAACCCCAAACCCCTGAGAAACCATGATTCTAGAATTCTAGTCCCCTTCTCCCAGCAGCCTTCTCTGAATCACGTCCCCAAACATCCCTCCCCAGCCTCCCTGTCACTCACTCCCTTCCCCCAGGCCAGCATCGCCCCATAACTGAAGGAGGAGCCTTTTGCTAGGCAACTTGCCTGGGGCTCAGATACCTCTACATCCTCCATGACGCTAAGCATGGTGTCTGGCACACAGTGGGTTCTTTCTGTGCACTGGTGAGACACTAATTCAAAATAATAGATGGAGGGCCAGGGATTTAGCTCAGTGGTTCAGTCGCCTGCCTCGCAAGCCCAAGGACCCAAGTTCTATCCCCAGTACCAAAAAAAGTAATAATAATAATAGATGGTGAATACAAGCAGACAAGGAGAGATGGGAAATGAGCAGTTGCCTGGATGAGAGGAAGGTATGAGCCCTGTCCCCAGCCCCTGGCTGAGTCAGGAACCCGGAGTCCCACCAGGAGATGGGAGCCATCACTCTTAATTATTCAGACCAGGGGCTTCATTCATTCATTAAAAGCTCCAAAAGGGAGTCACATTAATGGCCAACCACGCTGTTCTTTCCCCTCAAGGTAACAAGATTTATTGCCCAAACTTACATTTTATCGCACACAACCGAATAAAAATGATCGATTTCCCTGCCCGCCTTACAGCACCCTTCCACAGTTATTAAAGTCTCTGAAAATGTTTTCTTTAAAAAAAAAAAAAAAAAAAAAAGATTAAAAGAAGGAGAAGTGGAGAAGGAGTGTGTGCAAACCCAGTGGAAGCTGGGAAATGCTGGTTGCTGAGGGCCATCCATCTTGTCAGCTGCAGCCCACATAACCTTGATGTCACTATATTTTCTGCTCATATCCAAATTTACAATTTTCCAGCCAAGGAGATGGAAATGCCAAGCCTCCCCCTTGGAGGTGAATGCTAGGAGATTCTTAAAGAGCCTGGAGGCAGAAGCACCCCAGCTCGGAAAGCCTCTGAAAAGTACTGAGCTTCCCTGGGCCTTCAGCATTTTTCCCTGCATTGGGAAACCCTGGCCTCCAGGTGGGCTCAACTCCAGTCCTCACACACTGACAACCAAGGGGCTCTGCTCCCTGTTTGCTGGAGAACAAACATGTTTCCCTTTGGAAGGCCAGGGATTTACCTTTGCAAATTAGGATCCAGGAACATTGGGCATCACAACAGACGAGGCGTGGTATTTGGAGGGAAAAGGTATTTAAACTGTGGAAAAGAGCCAACCTCATGGAGCCAATTTGCCCACAAACACACAGATGGGCAGTTACCCAGCACTCATTTGTTCATTCTACCAGGTCCTCGAGAATCTTTGGTTTGCCCTTTTGGTAATTTAATTTGACTAAATGCCAAGTAATACAATTCTACACTACCCATTTCCCTGGTCTATTATGAATCCCTTCAGAACAAGGATCTCGATCTCTCTCTCTCTCTCTCTCTCTCTCTCTCTCTCTCTCACACACACACACACACACACACACACACAGAGGCACTTCGTGTATTTTTATAAGGGTCTAATAAAGCCTATTTACTTGAGAGTGCTAAAATTGTATTTTACAATTCCATAATTCAGGTTGGTGGGGTCTTTTTCTAAATTAATGCTCATTAGTTAGCACTTTCTGGACTTGTCTTTGGTGAATCTGGAGGTCTGTCCTCTGCTCACAGTCCAGCTCATACTCAGCCAGTACAACCCTGGCCCCTGGGGGGGTCCCTGCACTCTAGATAGGACTGCATAGCACTGCCATTGGGACCTTTGGCCTCCCCGAAGGTCCCTCCATCTCCCTGGGCTTCCCTGAGAGCTGAGTGTGCTGCCAGTATTTTCCCAGGGTGGCCTGGAAGATGACCATGAATCTGTCTCGGGCCATTTAACTCAGGATCCCAATGCCAACCTTAACAGACATTTCCATCAGGCCCGACTCACCAGCGATCTATAAGCCATCAAACAGGCAATATTAGACCTCCTGGCTCAGTCTCCTCTGTGGTAATGATGCAGAGGAGGGAGGAGAGGTGCTGTAGCTGGGGTGAGACATTAGTTGGAAAACAGCTGCTACCCCTTCTGGTCGAGTAGAGGCTCCAGAGTCACAGGGTCCACCTAGTCATTTACCCTCCTAGATCCAAGGGCAGGATGGGGAAGCAGTCCAACAGGGAAAGGTCAAGGCTGGTAGAGAGGTCAGGGCTCAAAAGCCTGCAAATATCGGTCTGCTCTCACCCTGGAGTACACTGCCAGGGGAGGCTGGGAACGTCCTGAGTCAGCTTTTGGATAGAACTAGAGACCCCTTGCACTGAGTCTGAACTCCCCCTGGAGCACAAGTCCTAGGGAATACACTCCAAATTCCAGATCTTCCATTTCCATGAGAATAAACCATGACAGCCGCTAACAATGGCAGAGCCATAGAGCTCACTGTGCGCTCAAGGGCTTCCCATGTCGTAGCTCATCTAATCCTTAGACCACCCAGTCAGATAGATGTGATGATGATGAGAGGCAGCATGGAGCGGTTAGGAAGCTTGCACCAGCCACACAGCTGGCAAGGGGCAGGGCCTGATTTCAACCAGGCTGCTGGGCTCCAGTATTTGAGTCTCAGTCACTGTGTGTATTTCCTCTTGCAGCATCCAGGGAGCCGCAGTCAAAACAGAGTGAAGAACACCCCTCTCCAAGCAGGCATAGTCCCCCATTTGGTGCTGCCGCATTGGAGGCCTGGCCCCAGCTCACCAGGCAAGGTGAGAAGGGTTCCAGGGAGGCCTTGCTCAGGCCCAGACTACAGAGATATCTTCCATCCCTCCCAGAAACAGCAGTGTTGCTACCACTTCCTGCAGGCCATGTGTCTCATCAGGTCCATAACCCCTACTTCCATTATGCTTACAATCTAGAATGCCCCTCAAAAGTCTCACGTGTTCATAGGAGGGGCAACTGGAGGATGACTGGATCAGGGGTTCAGAGTACAGGGTGATATTAGGAGGTGAGGCCTGGTCAAAAGAGGTGGTTCACTGGGGACATGACCTGAAAGGATTTATCTCTCTTCTTTCCGTACTGTATTTCCTGGCTAACAAGACATGAGCAGCTTTCCTCCACTGACCTTTCCACCATGCCCTTCTTGCCTTCAAGACAACCAACTATGGACTGAATCCTCTATAAATCCTAAGCCTAACTAAATCTCACCTCCTTTAAGTTGTGGGTGTCCAGTATTGTGTCCCAGCAACAAGAAAGTGATTAAGACACCCTCTGAGGCTCTCAGTGGCCAGAGCCTCCGCTGCAGCTCCCCTCAGGCTGTGCCATGGAGCTGTGCCAAGGGGACTACTTTCCAAAGTTCCCATGTGTGCCAATAATCCCTTCTTACACCAGACATGCAGGTGGTGTGGAAGGAGATGGATGTGGTGGGATGACATGGGTTGGACTGGGGAGGCTGAGATGGAAAAGAAGGGGGTGGGAATGGGAAACAGAGTGAGATGGAGCAGGACGGTAAGGGGTATGACAGAAAGAGAGGGGAAGTCAGGAAGGCACATGGGACAGGAGGGAGTGGGGAAGGAAGGGACGGGAAGGGGTCAAATGACCTGAGATGGAAAAGTAGAAAACGGGGTGTGACTGAGGTGAGATGTGATGAGGCGGGAAGGGAAGGGGTCCGGATCATGTGCTCTCATGTTCCAACATCCCCTGCATTCTACAAAATTGGAGATGCCCATGAAAAAAAGGAAAAAAGACAGAAAAGAAAAGAAACATCACTACAATCCTAACACCGCCCATGTGGCAATACAGGCAACCGCTGGTGGCCCAGCGCCCTTGGCCCCTGGCTAGGAAAGCTGTGTTCTGGGCATATGAGCATGCCTGCCCTCAGAGTCTGGTGCTAGAAGCCACCTCTGCCCAAACCTGGACACATCTGTCCTTTAAGCCCAGTTCAAACCCACCTCTTCCTAGCGGCTTCTCTGGCCACATTCTTCCTCTCTCGTTCCCAACTCTATTTCAAATTTGTCACCCAATTTAACACTTGCTTCTGTGTGATGCTGTATTGATCTTTAATCCTGTAATCCAGATATACAGCACATAGCCTGCGCTTTTGCCCTGTGGCAACCCCAAGCGAATTTGATTTTTTTTTTTTTTCAACTCAAGGAACCATGCAGCATTAAGTTTATTTTTACAAATCTGGAAACCGGAGCTCAGCAGGTAAGGGATGGGGCACGCCTGGCATCCCTGCAGAGCTGAAGAGCTGGGACACCCAGGGCTCAGGTTACCACACGTTCCATGGGATGGAGGGTCCTCCTGTCTCTACTGGGGCATTCCCAGAAGCAGGCCCTTGGGCAAGGACTGCATGCGGTGGTTATTTGGGAGGTGGCCCAAGGAAGCACAGAGAGGGAGCGGAACAGTGAGGGAGGGAAGCAGAGGAGGCACAGGAGGCTTCAGTGAGCAGGTTACCACAGCAAAAGGCCTCCAAGAGGCTGGAGTACTGGCAGGGAACTGGGCCTTTCTCCTCGAGGGCATCCCCTCCACCCTGGGGTTGGGAGCTCACTGAGGCAGCTGCCCCTCACACTGCAGCTGTCCTGGAGAGTGGCCCCTCCCATGGGGGTGGGGAGGCCTCCACGTGTGGACTATCCACTGAGGTCGGGCCGTCCAAGGAGCAAGGAGTGGGCCACCTACAGGGTCTACTGTCAGCCCATGGGAGTGGAGCAGGTGCCCCCACTTCCCTCCACATCTGCATCCGGGTCCCTTCTTGCTTCTCCAAGTCAGCAGACGAAATGAGAGTGACCTGCCACCTGCTCCCCACTTCAGGGATAGCAACCATCATAGCAGTTACAAAGGAGCCCTGGGGCCAGGGCAATGCCTGGTGACCCGTGGAGTGTGACATTTGGGGCCATAGCACCTCACAGCTCCTGGAGTCCCCTGGCTTCCGACTACAGGTCCCCCTCTCTGGTAACGTCCATGTGCAGGGCTCCCTGTGAGCACCTAGCAGGTTCGGGGGACTCGGGAATGACCAGACCCCTCCTACCTTCCCACCTCCTCCCCACCCACCACAGGGGGCCAATGGGCCTGGAGCTGCCTGCCCGGCAGGCTGAGTGACAATCTCTGTGCATGTGGCTCTCGCAGGGGCTGTAAAGAGGGAATACAAGCAACAACTTCATCTGGTGTTTCACACAACTCCTGACACGCTTCTCCCCAGGCAGGGCCTGTTCTGAGTTCACGAGGCAAATGTGCCTGTCATTTCCACCGCCCATCCTAGGAGCCAAGCACACACCTGGAGCTATGGGTCTCACTGTGCAGCCTGCTTCCCTGAAGGGCATATTGTGCATAGCCCTCCCCTCTCCACACACACACACACATCCAACTGCATGAGTACACACACACGCAGACAGAGACACGCATGCACTCGTGCACATAGCACATACATGAACACACAGACACATGCATGAGTACACACACCAAATGATACACACAGAGACACATGCACACAGACAGGTACAAAGCCCCTGAGAGGAGTCGGCACACATAGATCCCAACCATCCTGCTGCCTCTAACAAGCTACAAGCTGGGGACAGGTCCTTTCTGTCACTGGGCTTCATGTTGCTGTGTCTCCGTGGTTCTAAAGAGGCCCCAGGGATGCCCACCTACCTGTTGAGAGCAGTTATCACCACAGAGGGATAACAGAGCTGTCCTGGGGCCTCTCTCCACTGTCCCCTTCTCCTCCACAGAGGCATGGCACTCCACCTCGGGGCACGGTGGTGCGGAAGCACCAGACCAGCCAGGGAGGGGAGCAGGTGCACCCACCTTTGACTCTGTGTGTGCCTGGCTCTGTCTAACTACACGCTGCTGCTGGCTTCAGGCTAATGTAAGGGAAGATGGGAGGGGCAACTGCCTGACACCCTTTCCTGCCTGCGACACCATACAAAACAGCATCCAGGACCCTGGAAGCCAGTTCTTCACAGAAGAGCTTTTCAGCAAGGCCCTACTCCCAAAGTCCCCCAGGTGGTGGGGGTAAAGCCAAGGGTTTGTAGGAAACAGACCCCCACAGTGGCCACCAGTCTTTACAGACAGGGCTCAGGCATCTGGCTGGGTGGGAACTGTTCCAGGCACTCACCCCAGCCAGCCCAGGATGGCGCAGCACACCTTCTTACAAGGGGCCACTGCTCTGCATTTGTAGCACTTGCACTTTGTTTGCTGAGATCATGAAGGCTGCTCATAGCCCTTGATGTTCCCAAAGGACATCTCAAACTTCTCACCTGTCAGCGCTCCCCAGCATCATCAAGTGAGGGATTGGCATCACACACAAGCTAGGGAAACTGCGGGCCAAGGAGCGGAAGAGAGGGACTCATGACCACACAGTGAGCCACCAGATGCCCTGTGCCTCTGATACTCTTACTTGCCAGGCCCTGAGAACCCAGAGTCAGGAACAGAAGAGAGGCCACCGTGCTTTCGAAGCTCTAGGGTACATCAGTCCCTGAGGCTAAGGCTACTGGGCAGAGGAGGCAGAGGTGCCAAGGATATATAAAGAAAGGAACAGTGGGGTGGGGCAAAGCTGCCTAATTCTACGTACTCTCTCCAACCACCTCTTGCCGCTGCGTGTCCAGCCCTGTCCTGCCACTTCCTCACGCCTCCGTTTTACATCAACATTCAATCATCTTTTCCCATTCACTTCACCTCTTCCATTTTTATCTTATGCTGCCCGTGAAAATTGGTGTGAAATAAAAAGGCAACTCTGCCTACAGATGTAATCAATTGATTTGGCAGGTAGCCCATGGATGCTCGGAAGAGGAGAGGCAGTTTCCAGCGTGGACAATCCCTTTCATTTTCTGACTCCACTTCCACCCTTCCTGCCCTTCTGTCCCACTTTTTTTAGTTGGGTCTCTTTCTTTTTGGTGTGGCTTTGATCTTCTGATTATTTTCTGCTTTATATTTAATGAGAAAAAAACAGCTTGTGAGTCCCCCAGCCTCTTTCTTTCTTCTTTTTTTTATCACTGTACTGTATTATCCACATAAGCGAAAGAGGAAGACAAGGCATCCACAGGGTTTGGGCTCCCTGGGACAGTTCTCAAGTCCCTTATATAAAATGGGGTAGGCCAGGGATTTAGCTCAGTGGTTTCGCCACCTGCTGCGCAAGCACAAAGACCAGAGTTCGATCCCCGGTACCAAAAAAAAAATTAAAAAATAAATAAAATGGGGTAGTATTTGCAAGGAACCTACACATTCCCTCTCGTATATTTTGAATCATCTCCAGATTGCTTATAATACCTAATGCAATGTAAATGCTATGTAAATAGTCACTACACTGTATTGTTTAGGGAATAGTGACAAGAAAAACAGGTATATATTCAATACAGGCTCAATTTTTTCTGAATATTTTATAACCACAATTGGTTGAATCTAAGGATGTGGAAATTGCAAATATGATGGACTGACCATATTTTCATTTATTAATTCTTAAACTCTTTTTTAAAAGACTGTCGCTATGGACCAGGCATTTGGGATATAAAAATAAATAAAAAGTCATAGATCCTGCCCAAGTCTGTTGCCTGGGACATGGTATGTGCTCAGTCAGCAGTGGTCACTGTTGATTATTTTTATTCTGAAAGTTTCTGCTATAGTACTCATGACCATCTTTGTATGGCATCTACTTTTTGGTCTTTGTTATTGTTTTGGTCCCGAAAAGGATGGAGGATTGAAGCAAACACATCCACTCTAGACAAGAAGATAGTCATTAAGCACAAATAAGCTTATAATTAACAGTTTGTGATGTGACATAAAGGAAAGGCACAGTTACAAGAAAGGGGCGGTGGGAGGAATCTGTGGGATGGCATCTTAAAAAGAAGCATCATTATTTAACCCAGTGGTTCCCAACGTAGAATCCTTTTGGTGGTGGTGGCAGCACTTGGAAACTTTTTAGTTCTTCTCCTTTTTGTCTGAGACTGAGTCTCACTATGTAGCCCAGGCTGGCCTTGAACTCACTACGCAGCCAGAATGGCCTCAAACTCACTGCAGTCCTCCTTGCTTCAGCCTCCTGCATACTGGGATTACAGGCATCTGCTACCATGCCTAACTAGAAACTTGTTTGCAGTAGAAAGTCACAGGGCTCCCTGAGCTACTACATCCGAACTCTGGGACAAGACCAGCTATCTGAGCTTCTGTACACTCTCCAAGTGACTCTGATACTTCCTCAAGTGTGAGAACAGCTCTTATTGTGCCGAGACTGAAAAGGGGAGTTGGAGTTGGCCCCCTGAGGGAGGAAGAAGGTTTCCCAGGTGGAGAACAGCATGTGCCAGGAAGGAAGAGCCACGAGAGGCAGGAAAAGCCACTGGAATGAGACCCACTTGGCTGGAGATAGTGAAAAACGGTGAGAGTGAGTAGGGGCTGGCAAATCAGAGCTGGGAGAGGCTTAGAGACAGCTGTAGAGAGTATGAATTTTTTCCTAAGGCTGCTGGGTCCCCTGGTGGTCTTTGAGCAGAAGGATGACAATAGGCAGTGTCAATGTCAGAATCTAACAGCACCTGTGGCTGGCTCCTGGCTGCCCCCATCCTTCCGTGGCCCCTGCCCCTTTTGGATGGGCTCCTTCCTGCCCCCAAAGAGACGGTGTCCTTGTGAGGTTGTCAGGGCCAGTGTGGGAGGTGATGGTAGAAGGCTCTTTCAGTCTATGCCTTTTGATTTCAAATGGGATTTTCTAACTGTCTGCATGTATTATTTTTGTCCTTTTTCAAAAGTCAATAGGGAGCTTCGAAACAATGGGATTATAGGATTTTTTTCTTTTTCTGCTCTGCAAGTTCCTGAATTTTATGAGATATAAACAGTCAAAATTGTATAAAGCCAGTATTTATCAAACACTATTATGTGTCAGGCACTTTGATGGGTGACTTCACTCTTCATTCATGTAGTGAATATTTATTGCAAACCTGCTATGCCCCAAGCACTGCACAGACCAGAAATATATAGAGAGAGAAAGACCACATCTTGCCTCCAGGGAGCTTCCATTCTCACAGCTGGAGTCAACCCTACAAACACATTTGAAAAGCTGGAAAAGGCAGTGCACACCTGTAACCCTAGCACTTGGGGAGGCTGAGGCAGGAGGATTGAAAGTTTGAGCCCCACCTGGGCAACCTAGTGAGATCATGTCTCAAAATAAAAAGCTGGGGACGTAGCTCTGAAGGTCCTGGGTTCAATCCTCAGTACCACATGTACACACACACACACACACACACACACACACACACACACGCATATACCCACAAAAGGAAGGGCAACCTTGTCAGAGTTTGCCCCGGAGAGGGGCACTGGAAGGACAGAATTCAGGAATCTGAGGGGCCAGGAGGGTGTGAGAGAGCTAACAGGGGTCTAAGGTGGGCACAGCCCTGAGAACACGCGACTAGGAGGTGGAGGAGAAGCACACAGCGGGTGGGAGATCCAGTGATGTTGGGGGGTGGCTTTTGTCCCAAGGGACCCTGGAGCCAGCAGGCACTGGTGGGACCTGACAGAAAGGGTCTCTGGGCTGCATGCTGAGGTCTCCCTGTAAGAGGGGGCCAGGCGGGAAGTGGGGGGTGGATGGGAGGACTGCTGCCAGGCTGGTGGGAGATGGCAGGAGCATGGACCAGAGAGGAGCAATGGGGCTCGATTCTGGCCTGGGAGCCCAGAGGAGGGGATTACAGTGAATGCATGGGGGGTCGGGATAATAATGGTATTTTTTTTTTTACCTGAGCCAACTGAAAAGACAGCATAGCCATTTATGGAGCTGGTACAGACCCAGAAGAAGGAGGTTTCTTGAGCAGCAGGGCCTCTGGTTAACTCTGTTTGAACATGTGAAATTTGAGGCATCACTGCTCAGCTGGGTCCTCCAAGGGGCACAGGCGAAGACAGGACTGGACAGACCTGCTGGGGAAATGCCTTGGAGGGGTGAGGGGAGGCAGCAGGAGCTGGCAGGGAGTGCCCTCCTGTCATGCAGGCCTGGCAGCATGAGAGAAGGGGGAGGAAGGAGGCATGTCCACCACAGCGCAGTCCAAGGAGGGCGATTTCTCAGGGCAATGCCAAAGTCTCCCATTAGGGGCTCCTGCATTCTACAGGAGTGGGTCTCCCCTGGATGTGCCCCTCCCAATCCCAGCTCCAGGCCCCATTAGGGTTTCGAAGGGGGAGCACAGCTTTCGCATGCTGCCACAGTGGAGCCAGCAAGGTGACAGTGGGGTATCGGTCACCCTGGTCCCCGTAACCGACATGTGAGTAGAGAACTTTACAGCCACCACCACCTATTAGACCTATCAGTGGCAAGATCGAGCCAGCAGTTGGATATATGAGTGGGGAGTTCAGCACAAGGTCCAAGCTAGAGATAAAAATGTAAGAGTCTTCAGCTTATAAATGGTGTTTAAAGGCTGGGGAATAGATGGGCGTGTGCACAGTTGGTGGAGAGGAGGCAGCCTCGGTCTGTGGGCTCACCTGCAATTGCAGGCTGTGAGCAGGAGTAAGAAGCATGGCCAAGGAAGGTATAGGGACCCCAAGAGCCTGTGAGGCCCTAGAAGTCAAGTAACAAAAATGTTTCTAAGAAGGGGGCACTGGGAATTTGAGATCCACGTTTACCATTGGCTAGCACCTTCCTGGCCAGCCACTGGCCAACGCCTCCATGGGCACCACTGTCCCGGAAGGGTCTGCATGGATCCACTCAGGGTTACACACACAGCCATTCTCTAGATGCTGATGTGCTGCCTGCTGATGCCCAAAACCTCGTACCCTCCCCAGGGACAGGCTGTATCTAATGACCAGCTGAAGCAGCCTCCTGTTGCTATTTGAAACACCTCCAAGGGGCCAGTGATTACAGTCAGACGGTCAGGGACCTCCCTCCATCAGAACAAGGATGGGAAGAGCGACCTGTAAAGATATGTCAGATGCTTTGGTGAAACTCCGATTCTCTGGCCACTATGTTCTACACTGTGACTCATTTCACCCACTCTGGACACTCTTACCCTGCCTTTCGAGCTACTTTATGTCCTTCCGACCTATATTTTCCCTATTTGTGTGTCTACAATTTACTGTCCATCTTCCTTCTTAATACCCAACACTCACAACTTAAAGGAGGACAGGTTTATTCTGGCTCACAGTCTCAGTGCATGGTTGGCTGGCTCCAAGGCTGAAACCGCATGGTGGAAAGGACTGGTGGAGGAGAGCTGCTCAACCCACAGCAGCCGGGAAGCAGAGAGAGAAGAGAGGAGCCAGGGACAAGAACACACCCTTCCAGGTCACGGCCTCAATGACTCCTCTCCAGTCAGTCTCCCCATCCTAGCAGCACATCCGGCTATGAACCCATCAATGGATGAATCCACTGATCAGCACATTGGCCCATGATTCAATCACCTTTCACACACATGAGACTTTGGACAGGGTGGGGGGGGGGGCATTTTAGATTTATACCATGACAACTCCATCAGAGCAGGTATATTTCTCTCTTTTGTTCACTGGTATAATCTAAGTGCCTACTTCCTAGTAGATGCTGACAAATAGTCACTGAATGAATTCATAGATGAGTTGTCCCTTAAAGACCATGCAGCACGAGCTTACCATTCCTAGCTGGATTCTCACCACCCCACCCCACCTGAAATGAATGGAACAGACCTCTAGCCACAGAGGCAACATGGGTGGGTGAGTCCGTGACAGGATACAGAGTGTGGGAGCTACCTTGCTTTGGGGCCTCAGTCTCCTCATCTGCAAGATGGGAGGCCAAGATCATAAGGGTGACCCCAAAGCCTTCCTGTAAGGCCATTATGAGGCTGATGCTACATAGGGCAACTGCCGTCCAGCCTAAGTCTGAGACCCTGTTCCAGGCTATCAACAGTGTCCAAGAGGTGCTGGGAGGGTGGCTCCTTTGAGATCAGTACCCTCTGTACCCTTGAAGAGGAAGACAAGACAGACTTATGTGAGACAGAAGAGTCCTCGGAAGTGAGGGCCGCATGGTGAGATTCCTGTGCTACTTCCACAAGGGTCAGCCAGGCAGAGGGGACAGGAAAATTAGGCAGCCCCAACCGTGGAGGCTTGTCTCACAGACAAGGCCAAGTGACTTAAAACCCACTGCAGAGCGGGCCTTGTAGGCTGATTTGACCCAAGCAAGAGCCCCACACCTAAGGTACGTGGAGGAAAGGTAGGGTGGGCTTCATCGAAGAGGGCCTCGGAAGGAAGGGACACTTCAGACTACTGTGAAAGCCTGGCATGGGTCAGACAGGGAACAAGAAGAGCTGGGTCACTCCTGGTGCCACAGGGGGCACAGGCTTTTGACAAGAAACCCGACTCTACTCTTTTCTAGCACATGACCTGGCCGAGTTATAAAACCTCTTGGAACTTCAGTGTCATTCTCCAAAATGGGCAACTAGAGTGAGATTCTGAGTCTGGAGACTGGTAAACTGCAAAGCACCAGTTCCTAGATTTTGACATTTTACAGATGAGGGAAGTTTCCAAAAATCTGGGGCAGATATGAGGATTCCAACTTTCTATTTTGCCACCTGAGCAACACAACAAACAAGCAAACAAGTAGTGGCTTATCCATTGTCACTGTCATATCATTAAACGGGGGGACATTGTATGCTAATCATGGAGGCAGCCCAAAAACTGAATAAAAGACATCCCTTTATATTTAAATTTAAGAAGTAGTAATAACTTATGGAGGTGAACTTAAAGGAAAATCTTTATCTTGGCCTAATTTTTCTCATTTTGCCCAAGATAAAGGAAGGTCATCAGAGGAAACTGTGCCGGTGGGATGGATCCAGGGTCTCCACCCAAACACCATCCACCTGGGGAGCTTCTACAGATACTGACCGCCCCCTTAGTCCACACAAAGTGAGCCAGATGTGCAGGCGTAGCAGACACTGATGCGATCGATATTCACGGCATGCTCAGCGCTGTCCAAAGGGCCTCCTGCCAGTTTACCTCCTTGCTGCTAACAACAGCCCTATGGCCAGGAAGCTATTATCATCTTGGTTTTCCAGCTTGGGAAACTACTGCACAGAGATCTAGTCATTTCCCAAATCGCATGGCTACACAGCTGCGTACAAAGGGACCCAGCCAGATGCTAACTCAGCCTGCTAGGTGGCAGAGCTGTGCTCACAACTCCCCCATGCTGTGACCCAAGATCAACACGCGGGTCCCTGAGGGAGGCAGAGGTAAGTCTGTAGCAGAAGCACCTTCCCGCCCCCAGTGCTCTCTGAAGGAGCAAAGCCACACTCCGGTGAGGTCCCCCATGATAGTGGGTTGAATCGTGGGCTCCAAAGAGATGTGGCTAAGTCCCAACTCCTATAACCTGGAATGGTGACCTCATTTGGAGAAAGGGTCTTTGCAGATGTATTTTAAAAGTCCCTGAGACGAGATCACCCTGGATGTAGGGAAGGCCCTCAGTCCAATGAGGTGTTCTGTAAAGAAGAAAAGGAAGACAAACAGAGAAGGCCTTATGGCACAGAAGCAAGCTTGGAGTGACGTGTCTACAGGCCAAGGGCGCCACGGCCACCAGAAGCTGAGAGGGACGGCAGGGGACCGCCCTCAGCCTCCAGCAGGAAGCAACGCCGCTCACGCCTAGATTTTGACCTCTGGCCTCCTTGATTGTGGAGAAAGCCATTTCATTGTTTTCAGCCTCCAGTTCTCGTTTTGTTCCCAGGAAGTCACCGGGCCCTTTCCCACTTCCCCAGCCACCTTCTTCTGAACTTCCCCAGCCACCTTCTTCCGAACTTCCCCAGGAGAGAATTCCGTGGGTCCCTGCTGCAACCGCCTCTCACCTTCCTCACGTTCGTCCTCACCACCAAGTCATCATCAGAAATCAGAATCCACGAGGTCCCCATGGCAACAGCTCTGATGCCAGAACCCAGGATTAGGACATCAGATCCACCGGGAGGTGGGCCGGGGATGCTGAGGAAACACAGAGAGGGGCAGGGCCCCGCCTGGCAGCCTGGTGTCGTGTCGGGAACAAAGCCCCGCCCGGAGAGGGGTCCCCCAGCTGGGTCAAGGGGCAGCTGGCACAGAGCGCAAAGACTGGAAGAGACCAGCAGCCTGGGGAGCCCCTGCGTCCTGGCCCCGGGTGAAGAGCCGCAGCCTGGAGCCACTGCCCTCGGCTCCTTCCAAGGCCTCGGGGTCCTGGGGGCTCCCCTGCCTCCGGTCGGTGCTCATCGTGAGCAGCCATCCTCCGCCAGCGCGAGGAGGCCTCCTACCGGCCTTGCCAGCCCCTCCGCGCAGCGCCACCTGCTGGCACCGCGCCCTGCTTCAGCCCCTCCTCAGTCAGCGTTCCCACGCGTGCCTCACATCCCGCCCCTCCAGGGCTCCACTTGTCCATCACCCCATCTCCTCTCCACCCGCTTGAGTCCCTTGGGAGTGGAAAGTGAAGCCATCCAGGGCCAGAAGCACGCCCCGTCCCAACACGGCCTTGCTGAGGGCTCCTCCGAGCAAAGCGGGTTCAACAACCCCCTGGTCTCCACAGCGAGCCTCTGTTTCCAGGGGTCCCACTCACTAACATGGACACGGTCACACGGACACACTTGACATAGACATACTCAGACATGCTCACAGGGACACAAATACATTCACACACACAGGTACACAGGCACACTCACAAATACACTCACACATAGGCAGACAGACACACATGCATTCTCACACACATTTACTCACACGGGCACACTCGCAGACACGGGCACACTCAGACACACACAAGCACACTCACACAGACACAGCAACACAAATACACACAGTCACTGACACAGGCAACTCACACACCTCTCAGAGAC
This sequence comes from Heterocephalus glaber, assembly GCF_000247695.1. The sequence goes on from NW_004624801.1 coordinate 3,951,107, forward strand.
ACACAAATACACACAAGCATGCTCACACACACTCAAACACAAATACACTCGCATACACACTCACCCATCACAGATATCCACACAGACTCATTCACACACAGAGAACACACATATACACTCACAGACACAGGCACTCAAACACACTCAGGCACGGACACTACTCACACATAAACACACAGAGCCAGTAACAGGTCCACAGACATATTCACACACACATTCAGAGACACAGACTCACACAGAGTCACTACATAGCGACCCCCACAGACACATTCATGCACATCAACACATAGAAATAGACCCGCAGGAATACACACTCACAGACACACACCACCATGGAAACACACTAACATACAGATTCACTCTCACATACCACAAAAATACACATTGGTAAGAATTCTTGCCACATACACTCACACCCATACACACTAACTAACACACAGTCACACATTTGTACTCTCACACCAACACAAACGTACACAAGACACATTCACATAGCACACACACACCAGTACAGAAACACACTCACTCTCATAAACCACAGAGACATACAAACTCACACACACGCAGTCACACATTCACACTCACAAACATGCACATATACAGACACATTCGCAGAGACTCAAACAGACACAAACTCACACACAAACACATGCAGAGACAGGTTGATGGGCCCCACTCACAGAGACAACAAAGAGGCTGATGGAGAGCCCCATTGCCACGAGTCACAGAGAAGGAGCGAGGAAGCCCTCAGTGGTTCAGACTTAGAATAGCCCTGCCAAACAGCCTTGCTTTTGATGTGGCTTTGTTCGCCACCATGATCAGGTTCCCTATACACTGTTCTTAGAGAAAAAGTCAAAAGGAAAATGCGGGATGTTTCCAGAAAGATCCAGAGACCGCCCCCCCAAAATGGGCCAGAAACTCCAGATGTGTGTATATTAATGCAGCGGTGCAGTGTAATAAGAGGCTCTCACTAGCTGGCTGAGCCCTTGAAAGGGCTCCGGCCAGCCCTATTTCCTCAGGTCCCAGCTGAATTAAATTGAAGGGATGAAGAAACCAGGAGCACAGGATCCTCCAGGGTTAGAATGGAGACCGACCCAAGAGGCTTTAGCATCCTCACTGTGTAGTTTCCTCATTTGTAAAATGGAAATGATGACAGTGCCAACTTCCTAGGTTCCAGTGAGGGCTCAGTGAGACCTTGTATGTAGCATATGCTTCATGGGGGAGGAGGGGCATGCTGATAGTGATGATGATGATGATGATGATGATGAAAGCAAAGAAACTGAGCCTCTCCCCAGGTCACTGAATGATACGGTGACAGGGCCACACCTGGAGCACAGGTCTCTCTGACTTGCACAAATCCAGTTGGACTCTCTGCCTTTCTCTAGAGCTTGGAGGACTCCAGGTCCCCCTAGGCCTACTCATCACCAGCAAAATACCAACAGGACCAACAGGGCGCCCATAGGCATTGCCCTCAGGACTGTCGGACACATGGCTGATGGTCTCGGGAGCAGAGGGCTCAACTGCACATGGGAGCCATGCTTATCAAAAGGGCTTCCTTGGATCTCCCTCAGGGGAGATCCTCAGGCAGGGATTTTGGCCTCCAGAGATGGCACCACTGGCCCACACAGTCTCTTGTTTTCTCTCCTGTCCCCTCCTCCTGCCAGGCTTCTTCAGACCAGTGCTGGACCTTCCGCTATTGTTTGGGTGTGGTTTGTCCCACCCAAGATCATATGAAGGCCTGGTCCGCAGTGTCTAGGTGTGAAGAGGAAGCGGGACCTGATGGGAGGTGTTTGGGTCGTGGAAGTGGAGCCCCCACAAATAGTTGAATGCTTTTCTTGCAGGAGTGAGAGCTCACTGTCATGGGCATGGGACTGGTTTAGTTACCACCAGAGCAGGCTGGTAGCCAGACATGGTGGTGCATGCCTGTAATCGCAGCACTGCAGAGGCTGAGCCAGGAGGATCACAAGTTCCAGTCCAGCCTGGGCAGCATAGAGACTTAGTGAAAGCCTGTCTCAATATAAAAAAAAGGACTGGGGATATAGCTCAGGGCAAAGGCCCTGCATTCAATCTCCAGTATCACTATAAATAGGTAAAGTAATAAATAAATAAGTGTAAAGCAAGGTTGTCCCTTGTGCCTTGCCTCTCCCACACATGCCTGCTTCCCTTTTGCTTTTTGCTATGAGTTAAGCAACACAAGGTTCTTATCAGAAGTTGACCAGATGCACTCACCCAATCTTGACTTTCCAGCCTCTAGAATCATGAGCCAAAACAAACCTCTTTTCTTTGCAAGTCACCCAGTCTTGAGTATTCAGTTATAGCAGGAGAACACAGACTACAACTCTCCTTTTGGCCCTTTCTCCCTCCCTCTCAGGGCAGTCTGATCCAGAGGCACTGAGAGTCTATATTCCAGCATATCCTGCTGTCTGTCCAGCTTCTTCTGTTGTGTGCCACATGGGTAGGAACAGGATTGGCCCATCCATTTCTATCTGACACTGTGCAGGGTCACCTTACGTACAGAGTGCATGATGAAGCCTTTCAGTGATGCCTCCTGACTGAACCAAATTTGACTCCTATAATGGCCTGAGAAAGGGTCGTGGCCTGGGACTCTGTGTTACTCTGTCACAAAAATTAAAGGAGCACTTTGGCACAATAAAGGGCCATCTGCTCGGTGGCCTGCTCACCCTCGCCAGCTTCCTTCTGCTATCTTTTCTGATAACATGGATAAGAATCCTTTTAGAGCAGCAGGCAGGATAAATTGGCTCTCCAGCTCTACAGGCAAACCAGAGTAGAGCTGCCCCTCCACCACCATGCTGCTAAGCTGGGAATCAAAATAGCTGCTGTGGGCAGAGGGCTCTTGAGGAAGAGCGTCAGGGCACCAACTTCCTCCCTGGGTTTATGTCTTGATTCGCCCCACCCTGACCCCAAATAATGAAAGAAGAAAAAAATACCTCGGGTGCTAACAATGTGTTAAATGGTTTTCAGTGATTACTTGCAGAAGGGCATGGGAGAGATGTGGAGCGGGATTGGAAGTTTTCCATTCTTTCTGCATATACTTTAAAAGTTTCCCATACATTTTTAATGTTTTTATATTTTTCAAATTAACCCAAACAAGCGCCTTCCCTGGGGAGTGGGGAATACATATGTTGAAATGCCTTGATTTCGACTTGATGCAAGCTAAGGTGCAAGCAGAAACAAGGTAAGCAGCTGAGTGCCAGACAGGTGTGGGATTCGGCTGGGGGAGGCAGGAGGACAAGCCCTGGGATAAATCGGACCAGCTCCCAGCATCATTTAAGACAATACTGGCTCGACTTTGTGAGTTTATATGCAGAGTCTCTCTCAGCAGTATCCTAAGCCACTCCTTGTTTATTTATGATTCTGGTTTTTCCCAGGAAAGGCTTCAACGAACATCCTCCATCACTGCACATACATTTGGATTTCACAAAGTGCACAGTCTGAGGAGGGCATTGCTAGGTTGCCTCTTTCCCATAGGAATCATGGAATTACTGAGATGACTTGATGGAGGTTACTCTGATAAGGAGAGGAAATGAGAAAATTTTCCAATGATGACTTTTCTTTTTGGGGGGTACTGGGGATTGACGCAAAAAAAGATCCCGGGGAAAGGAGACTGTATCAATCAGCTTTCCTATCGCTGGGAGATGATACCTGACACCCATAATTTAAAGGAGAAAGTGATTTATTTGGCTCATGGGTTCAGAGGATTCAGTCCACATCAGTAGCTCCAAGGCAGAAACACCACGGCAGAAGGGAACAGCGAGTCAAAACCTTAGTTCATGGTGGCTGGGAAGCATGGCAGGCAAACAGGGCCAGAGAGGAAGGGGTGAGAGAACAGACAACAGAGCCCCCCAAGGCTACACCTCCTAGACACAAGACCTAGACACACCCAGAGGTGTGCTTTCTGAATCCTCTGGATGGTTCCCAAGCCAATCAAGTTGACAACTAAGTTTCCCCTTCACAGAGACATAAATAACCCACATCCCAGAAATGGAAGGTGCTGCTTCTAACATAACCACGCCTATGGGTGTGAGCCCTGGAGAGCAAGGACCATGGGGCAGACAGTGCTTGGTACTCAGCTGTGCAGCCAGGCCCAGGCTGTCGCCTCCCATCACTGCTGCTCTCAAAGCTGAGCATAGAAAGACAGGCTGTGCGGAGCATGGGTCACCTTGAGGAGGAACTATCCAGTCAAAACTCTGTCAGAAGCCTGGAAAAACTGTCAGAGGCACTCACATCCCTAGTATTGGCGCATCTTGACTCCTCCATGTGACAGCAAAGCCCAGGGGCATGCCATTGGCAGACAGCTCTTGGCAAGATGCCTCCAGACATTACAGCCCTTGATGGGTATGCAAAGGCTGAGGGGGCAGAAAGAAAACCAGCACTGGTGGCACTGTCTTCATTCAGGGAAGATGTGATTCTGCTATTTCCAGCATGGCCCTGAGTCAAAGAATGGGAAGCCACGAGTATGCTTTCCTTTGCTTTCTTATTATAAGAAATGTCCAGTACATACTAGTAAACAGAACTGTGTGATACAATCACTGCTCCAACAGTCCTCGGCTCTCCTCCTCCCACTTGACACCCTGCCACTTCATTTCTTTTGGAAGTTTTTACATAAAATTGATAAACACTGAAATGCACGAATCTGCACTTTACAATTTTGGTAGATGGCTATGTGCATACAACTCAACCCCTCACTACAATATAGAACAGTTCCATCTCATTAGAATCATCTGGAGTGTTTCTTCCCAAGAATGCCTACCACCTCCACTGGGCAGCCACTATTCTGACTGTTTTCACAGAGATTCATTTTACCTGCGCCAGAATTCACATACACTAAACTGTACAGTATGTATCCTTTTAGGTTTGGATTCTTTCTATCCACATAACTGCAGTGAGATTATTCCCTGTTGTTCCAGGCACAACGAATTCTTTCACTAGTCTTCCTTGGTGTGGTTAATCCACACTCGTGTATCCACTCTTCTCTTAATGGACATTTACATGCTTTCCAGTTTGGGTTGTTATTAACAGAACTACAATAAATAGTCATATACAAGACCTTTTGTGGTTGTGATGTTTTACACTCTCACAAGCAATACATGCTACTTCCGGTTGCTCCGCGTCCTTGCCAACATACAGCAATGCCAGCCTTTCAATTTTAGCCTTTTCTGGTGGGTGTGGCACATCTCATTATGGTTTTAATTTACAGTTACTCAATAACTAATAAAACATTGACCTTTTTTTCCGTGCATATTGGCCATTTGTAAATTTTCTTTGGTAAGATGCCTCTTAAAATCTTTTGGTTATTTTGCATTGAGGTGTTTGTGTCTTCATTGTTGAGTTATAGACATCCATTTTCTATTCCAATTACAAGTTCTTTTTCAGATACATGTCTTGGGAACATTTCCTCCCAGGCTGTGGCTTGCTATTTCATTTCCTTAATCTTTTCTTTTGATGAGGAAAAGTTTCAATTATGAGAAAGTCTAATTTATCCTCTTTTTTTCCTTTGATGGTTATTTTCCGTGTCCTGCCTAAAAATTCCTTACTGCCTTACAGGTCTCTTTCCATTTTGTCCTAAAAGTTTTCACATGTTAGCTTTTATGTTTGTGTCTGTCGTTCACCTTGTATTAATTTACACATATTGTGTGAAGTAGGGATTAAAGTTCTTTTTTTGTTTCCACATGGATGTCCAATTGTTCTAGCAGCATTTTTTTTAAAAAAGATCTTCCTTTCCTTATATTTTAGTGCCACTGTCACAGATCAATTGATTTTGTATGTATAAATCTATTTCTGACCTCTGTTTTGTTTAATTCGTCAAGTAGCCTATTATTACAGCAATGCCATACTGTTTTGATGACAAGGAGTTCTAAGCATAAGCGTTCTAGTTTTGTTCTTCTTTTCAAAGATTGATTGGTTATTCTGGGTCCTTTGTTTTTCCATTCAAATATTAGATGCCTGTTAGAAATTTCTATTTTTAAAAAGTCTAGGAGGGCCGAGGATTTAGCTCAGTGGTTCCGCCACCTGCATTGCAAGTGCAAGGTCCTGAGTTCGATCCCCGGTACCAAAAAAAGTCTAGGAAAATTTTGAATGAGGTTGAATGGAAGCTATGATTAAGGGAAAATTTACATCTCAATAATATTGAGTCGTATAACCCTTGAACATGGTACAGTTATTCATTTATTTATAAGAGAAATAATGATTATTTCAGAAATTACAAAACCATGTTATTATAGAATCTGTCATTTCGTTCAACAAGTACCTTGTAGTTTTATTTATCAAAGCTTTGCATGTATTTCGGTAACTTCATTCTTCATATGTTGAAGCCCTAACCCTCAGAGTGATATGATTCTATTTGGAGATAAGGCTTCTGGGAGGAAAACTCGCTCTCTCTCTCTTGCTCTCTCTCCCTCCCTCCCATAAACCTAGGAAAATTTCTGCAGAAGCATAGAGAGAAGACAGCATTCTTCAAGTCAGGAGACCAGCTTACACCATACCCAGTGCTAGCACCTGACCTTAGACTTCCAGGCTCCAAAGCTGTGGGGAAATAAGTTCTTGCTGTTTAAGCCACCCGATCTACAGTATCTTGTTACGGCACCCTAAGAAGACTAATTATTTTGTCTGTATTTTTTGAAAGATAATTTGGCTGAGTATATAAGGTGTGGTTAAACAACATAGTGAATGTGCAAGTTTTTAAAAATTACCACAGTAAAAGTCACATTGCCACTAAATCCCTCACAAAATCCTCCCCCTCACTTTGAATCCACTTATCCCATCATTTTTGCCATTCTCTGGAACAGTTCTGAAAGTGCTCTTTCATGAGTCTCTGTAGTTGCACTGTTGTGGATGCCTCAATGTCCTGAATCACTTAAAATGATTATATTTTATGGTCATTTTCACTTTAGGGAAGAACCAGAAATTGCACAGTGCCAGGTGCAGTGATAAGGTAGATGAGGAGACACCATAATATTTTGACAGAAACTGCCATAAATATTCTGAATCCATTCAGGACATTGAGGTAGTCATGATAGCATAACTAAAGAAGAAGAAAGAGTTAGTGATACAAAATTACTATATTATTATCAATCGACAGTAGCCCTGACTCTACATTTTTCCCCCAGTACAGTAGTCCCCCAACTACACTTTTGTTTTCTGCAGTTTTAGTTACTTGTATTGAGCTGGAAGCCAAACATTTGAAAGGGAAAATTCCAGAAATAAAGAACTCATAAGTTAAACTGTATACTGTTCTGAGTAATGTGATGAGATCTCGTGCTGTCCAACCCTCTCCTGTCCAGGGTGAGGACCATCTCTCCATATTGTATATGTTACCCACCCATCAGTCACTTAGCAGCCATCGAGGATATCAGATTAACAGTCTGATTAATTAACAGATTAATATCACAGTGCTTATGTTTGAATAACCTTTATTTCACTTCAAAATGGCCCCAAAGCACAAGAGTAACAATGCTGGCAATTCAGATATGCCAAGGAGAAGTTGCAAGGTGCTTCCTTTAAGGAAAAAGGTGAAAGTTCTTGACTTAATAAGGAAAGAAAAAAACTGTGTGTTGAGGTTCCTAAGATCTATGGTAAGAACAAATTTTCTATCCTTGAAATTTTGAAGAAGGAAAAAGAAATTCATGCTCATTTTGCTGTTGCAACTCAAACTATGAAGCCAGTTTGTGACGATTGTTTAGTTGAGATAGAAGAAGTCTTAGATGTATGTTTGTGTATACAGTTATGTGCCACATACTAACACGTTGGTCAATGATAGACCACATATACAATGATGGTCCCATCAAACTATAACGGATCTGAAAAATTCCTATCCCCTAGGGATGTCATGGCTGTTGTAACATAGTTGCGTGGTGCATTATTCATGTGTTTGTGGTAACTGGTTTAAACCGATCCACTGTGCTGCCAGTTGTATAAAAGTACAACACATACAATTGTGCACAATACATAAAACTTGATAGTGATAAACAACTATGTTACTAGTTTTTGTATTTATTATACTGTATTTTTATCAATATTCCAGAATATGCTCTATTTATATAAAAATGTATATCATACATTTTTTTATGTCATGTTACGCTGGCAGCAGCCTCATACATCTGAGATTTACTGTGTCACTTGATTGCATAAGGAGGCCGCATTGGGTGATGGACATAGGCCATCTAGGTTCACATAAGTGGACCCTGTGGTGTTTGTACAACAATGAGATCACGTTTTGATTCTTTTCTCAGCATATTTCTTCATTGACACACGAATATAAAATGAAAAACACAATATATACGGGGTCTATACTAGTCACGGTTTTAGGGGCCGCTGGGGTCTTGGATTGCATCCTCTGTGGATAAGGGGAAATGACTATGATGGCCCCCACTTTGGTGGCTGAAGACTGTTGACACTGGAGCACTTGGCCTGAGAAGGAGAACATTCTATTCTTCATTGCGTGGAGAAAACACATAGGAAGCCTCACATCTTTAGGCATCAGAGTTCACAAACATTAGTGCCCCTGGGTTAGAGTTGCCAGTGACCTCAAAGGAACACACAATGCTTGAGAGGAAGCAACTCAATCCTTTTGAAAACTAGAAGTAAACTTTGTGTTTTCCTCCAAGGAAAGGAATTATAGACTTTAAGCATCTAATCACGTTATTGTCACATCCACCACCCCTCAAAACATCCTCCTTAAATCACCTGCACATACGTATAGATCAGATTCAGACGGAAGCCAACAGAACAATAATAACCATGGATAGGTGTACACATGGGTCTAAGAGGTTATAATGATGTGAACTCAAAGTCCAATCTTGTCATTTTTAGCTGTGTGGCTTTAAAAAATTTTAATTTCTAACCCACAGTTTTGTCATCTATGAAATTGGGATAATAAAAACTATCTTGTGGGGCTGTAAAGAAAATTAACATAGAAAGTGCCCATCATGCTGCAGTAGCAGAGACTCTCAAGAATTCTGTTTCCTTACCCACTTCCTTTAGATCTACTTGAAGTACACATGAGGTCTATGCAGTCAACTGCTTGAAGTTGCAGGGGAGGCAAACTTCTTTTCAACAATGAAAATATGATCGCTTTCTTTTGTTTGGTTGGTTGGGTTTTTTTGTTATTGTTTTGGTTTTGGTTTGGGTTTGGTTTTGGTTTGGTTTTTTTGGTACTGGGGATCAAACTCCAGACCTTGTGCTTTCGAGGCAGGTGGCAGCACCACTGAGTTAAATCCCCGGCCTGTGATGGTGTTTTTTTTGTTTTGTTCTTTGTTTTTTTCTTAAATTCTTTTATTGGTACATTTTAGGTATACAATACAATTACATTTCTCATTGGGAACTTGTACTTTTACATGATGCATCTTGGTTCTTATTTTTTCCCCATTCCTAGCCTTCCCTTCATGCCCTCCACTCTTTCCTATTTACAAAGACTTTATTTCCATTTTTTCCATTTCTCATCATTTTTCCTTTCCCTTCTTTCCTTTCCCCTACCCCTCCCACCTCCC
>NW_004624801.1:3965400-4038062 GCF_000247695.1 Heterocephalus glaber
TTTGAAGCAATTTTTCTTTTCCTGGTCATTAATTGCAATCTTATCTTCTATATCTGAAATTCTGTCCTCACATTGGCTCATTCTGCTGTGTAAACTTTCAATGGAGTTTTTCATCTCCTGGAAATCTATTTGCATCTGTTTTATGGATTCCATTTGTTTCCTATGTCTTCTCATTTCGACTGGGGGTAGGGCTCATGGGTGGTTGCTGTTGGCACCTGCAAGGCTCCCCTCCTCTGAGCTGGGAGAGATGTGACAGGGCCTGGAAGCCCTTTCCTCTGAGCTGGGAGCAGCAGGACAGACAACAGCCCAAAAGCCCTTTCTTCTGGACCAGCAGTGGCAGGAGGGATGGTGGCTGGGAAGTCCCTTCCTCTGGGCCAGGAGTGGCAGGCTGGATGGTGGCCCAGAAGCCCCTTCCTGTGGACCAGGAGCAGAGGGACTGCGGCTCAGAAGTCCCTACCTCTGGGCTGGGAGTGGCAGGACAGATGGCAGCCCGGAAGCCCTTTCCTCTCTGCTGGGAGTGGCAGGACAGATCGTGGCTGGGAAGCCCCTTCCTCTGGGCTGGGAGCAGTGGGCTGGATGGTGCCCCAGAAGCCCCTTTCTCTGGACCAGGAGCAGCGGAATGGCAGCTCAGAAGACCCTACCTCTGGGCCAGGAGAGGTGAGACAGATGGCGGCCTGTGATGGTTTTCTTGATTGTCAACTTGATTGGCTTGAGAGACACCTAAATTAGTAAAGCACGCTTCTGGGCATGTCTGTGTGGGTCATTGAGGCATGATTTTGGGAATTATATCTGGTCCCCAAATCCCTTTCTCTCCCTCTCTCTCTCTCTGTCTCTCTCTCTCTTTTTCCCTCTCTCACTCTCTCTCTCCCCCCTCCCCCCTTTCTTTCTCCTTCCCAGCTGCAATGGATTGAGCAACTTTGATATGCCATGATGCTTGTACCTTCGAGCCAGCTGGTCATGGACTGTACCCTCTGAAACCATGGGCCAAAATAACCTCTCATCCTTTAAGTTACAGGTGTCAGATATTTTGTTATAGACATGAAGAGCTAATACACCGAATATCTCCAAATTTATCCACAGCTAATTATGGGAAATAGTTCTCTAGATACTCATTCTTTATCCAGAGAGACTCTGAGCCTGGCATCTTCAGTTCAGAATTTCCCAGGGCTCCATCATCTTCCTACAGTTTCATAGAAACACTGATATCAATGATTGCTGGCATGGTGCCGCATTTTAATAAAGCCCTCCAATTTATGAGATCATCTGAAGACTAAATTCCTTTGGAACATCTGGTACTGCTATGAGAGAGGAAAATTAGCATGCCATAACCTCCACCTTGACCTTCTCAGCCTATAGCAACAAGGCAGCTGTCATGTATCCTAAGATAAAATTCACTCAAACTTTGCTGCACTGCCCCAAAAACTAGACAAAAAGCCTCCAGCTTTCCTGAAGCTTTTCTTTCCTTTCAAATACAACTTCCATAAAAGGCAACCATTGTTGAACCACTTTGGTGCCCACCGGGAAAAGGCCTTCCATGGTGTTGGATCAACAGTGAGCATCTGCTCCTCAGAATGTCAAGCAGTTATTGACTTCTTGGTTTGTGCCTGCGCATTGCAATATTCTGTTTCCCATGGCTTGCACTTTGCCTAGAGTGTTGGAGCTGTGCTTATCCGCAGAACGAGAGGTGGCCCTGAGGCTCCAATTATTCACCACTCAAGAACAATGTCATCACAGAAAGGAGCATTGCACCAACTGAGAACAGTCCTTGGCTTGTCTCCATGGGCACACCCATCTATGCAAGCCTCGCCCTACAAACTCTACCCAACACAGCCTCTGGGGAGATATACTTCCCCCCAGGAGCCTCCCCCACCCACCCATGGAAGAAACTTGTGTTCAGGGCTTAGAACTAAAAATCAGCTGTTTGCCTATGAACACAGGTAAGCAGCACTGAACTGTGCCCTGACACACTTCCTCCAGTGTTCATTGCAGATTAGGTGAAGCCACCTCCATGGTAAGTTATACCCTGATTCATTATTCATTCCATGCATATTTGAGTGTCTTGCTCTGGGAAGACACCAGAGAACAAATAGACCCTAGCACTGCCTTGAGGAGCTTACATTCTAGTGGGATGAGATAGCTAGTAGATAAATGGGTAAATAAAAGATTAAATAATGATAAATGCTCAAGAAGAAAGTCCTAAAGCAAAAGATGGTAGAGAAGGATGAGGTCACTGAATGATTTATGGTTGAGTGAGCTCTTTCCAGTAGGACAGTAGTTGAGCAGAGATCTGAAGCCATGCAGACACCAAGGTGAGAGGGTCAGGTAGAAGCAGCAACGAGGGCAAATGTCTGGGGCATGAGCATCCTTCTTGGGTTTGAAGAATGACATAGGGAAAGTGAGGCAAGAGCACAGTGAGTGGAAAGCAGGGAGATAGAAGATAAGCCCAAGGAGAGAGTTCAGGCCAGACCTGGCAGGGTCTCCAATTACTCACCACTCTACAGCAAATGCCAGCACCGTGCTAGCAGCTTACTAACAGGCATGCTGATGGCCAGTCTTGCTTTCCTCTTAGCCACCCTCCACAGGCACTGCAGGGAGATCCTGAAGGAGATCAGGTTTCCTTCCCCAGGGCTCCCACACCTCCAGGAGCCATCTGCTGCTGCTTCAGGTAGAACATGAATCTGGCCACTTCCTGCAATCTGGCCCCAAGTACCTCTTCAGCCTCCCCATTTTACAATGTACTTCCCAGCAAAGTCAAGCTATTTACACTTGCCCATGGTTCATGGAGCTCGCTTCCTCTGAGCCCTTGCTCATGGGGCCCCCCTGGCTGGAGGGAAGATAGCAAATTGATGCAGCCAGTGACTTGAGAGTCAGGACCATGATGGTCATCGAGGTTCGATCACTGGGCTGGAGCCAGTGACAAGGCAAAATCTGTCCTCAGAGTTGATAAGAGGCATCACCAAGGATTAGCTCTAAGGATTCTCTGAGGTCTGAAATCAGGGTAAGAGGAAGCAGAAGCCTCCACTGCAGGACCTGGTTAATTCCACCAGATGATGCTTCTTAGGAAAAGAGTAAGTTTGGACTGAGTGGAAGCTTTTCATAGAAGACCCCCCCACACACAAACCACATCACACGAAGTACAAAACATTCCATGTGTACATTTTTCTCTCATCTTCACAATGAAAATGAAACAGATGAAAAAATCTCAGGTTGCTTACATCTTAAGAAGCAGAACTGGGATCCAAACCTCAGTGTGTGTGGTTCTGCAGCTCACATTCTCACACCTTCCAGAACCAGACAGGGAGGCCAGGCAGCACCACAGATGGAAGGGACCTGTGGCCTCTCCACTATACCCTATGGGTATGCACTGGGCAGCCCACACCAGGGAGGGGCTCAGAGAAGGAACTCTGAGCCTGCTGTTTGTACTCTAGATAGGTTAGCTCATGGCTGCTCTGTGCCTTAGTTGCCTGGTCTATAAAAAATGAGGTGTTCTAACTAGTACCTACGCCCTAGGCATGTAAGGATTAGATGAGGTTTTTCCTGTTACATACTCACATAGGGATTGAATTGGAGCATATTAAGACCTTGACAAATGCTAGCTACACTAGCAAGACATGGTAAGGCCACATGAAGTCCTCCTCCAGCGCCCCCTTGCTGGTCTAAGAACTCTAGGAAAGCAGCATGAGAAGTGGCCAATGAGGCTCAGAGCCCGGGGTCACCAGTGTATCAGGAAGGTTTGTCTTATTTGCCTTTGCCTGAAGAGGTACTTTCTGAGGAGTTAGCACTGCACTTTCAGCAGTCCTCAAGGATGCCTTTGTTAAAAGCCTGCTTCCTCCTTGCCTGCTTCCCTTCCTGCTGCTCCTCTTAATATTCAGAGATGCCCACAGAGGTCATCTCTGGTTGAGTTCATTTCCTCTTCGCTGAAAACTCTGAGGCCCAAACCTAAGAGTCCTTAGTCTTCAGAGCTGTGCAGCAGCTCGGCAGGTTTTATCGCCCTCATAACTCTCCCCAATAGCAGCCATGACACTACAGCTACTGGTGCAAGACTGTACCACCGTGTTCACAGCACCAGGGTTGTAAATTCCGTCGCGCACTTATTTAGTGCTGCGTGTGTGTGTAGGGGGGTATACCGGGCCTCCCGCCTTCACCACTTGCCAGCATCATCATGCCATCCTTATGAGTGTGCTCTGCTCTCAGTGGGTGGGCTGACTCCTTTCTAATCACACCCGCCTTGGCCCAGCCCACCAGCCTCTCTGCAGTCCTCCCTCAGCCCAGCATAAGCCCAGGAGAATGGGCTCCCATCTTCTACACCTTTTGCTGACCTTTCTCCAGGATCTCTTCACGTCTTGATGCCTGACAGCTGCCCTTAGCACATCTAGCTTTAGAATCTCTGGCTTTTGAAACATCTATCTTGTTGCTTCCATTCCTACTTGATAATTTTCCTCTACTCTGACCATTTCCTTCTCCCTGGAGCCCTCAGTTTGCATCTGTCAGCTTCACATCTATTCGTAAGTCTTGCCAACTTCCTCACCACTACCCACCTCCAGGTCAATCAAACTATTCTGAAAACAACCATTCCCATACTCCAGCTCCACTTCTCCATCTCCAGCAGCCCGGACTCCCAGACAGGTGGCCTGAGAACCCCAGAATCACAGGGATGTCCCCAACCAGAGTCTACTCCCATCTGTATCCAGGGACTTTTGAATGGAGGAGACATTTCAAGGTGCATCTCTGCTATTGATGATGTTGTGTTTCTGCTGTGGAGCAGACAATAGGTACGTTGTTCTGCTCTCCTGCAAGCCAATCAGGCTGGCTTTGAGTGGGTTTGCATATTGTCATCTTGGCCAGTGCCAGGGGGCCGTGGAGCGTTCCACTGTACAATAGACGGTGGGCAGGCTCCTGAGCACATGAGTGCCTGCCACCTCCCTGTCATTTTCCTTGGCTTATTTTTCAGTGGTATTAAAGGACCACAAAGAATTTCTAAGTCAGCCGTGTTCTTTGTTGTTATTATTAGTTGTAGAGCACGGAAGGGGTAACAATGCAGCTTGTTCTTTTGCCTCTCCAGGCCTAGAGATTTATTTTCCAGACTTTTTTTTTGTCATCATTGTGTTGAAAGAACTCAAGAAAGACTAATTACTTTCTTTTCTTTTTCAGTCAAGCAGAAAGTTGGTACAGGGTAAGCCTGGGTGATCCACTTCAGCATCATAGTGGTTTTGTGTCTCAGCTGGGAGGGAACTGGCGAATCTCTTGGGTCTTTGAATTTGTCTTTGGAAAACCATGAGCATCACCACTGCACAGGCACCTCAGGTAGCACTGGGTACCCATGCGGTGATGACGCTGCTGATAATTAACTGGAAGTGTTGAGGTCCTGTCCCTCTCTGATCCTCCAGAGGGTCACCTTGTGTTGGGAAACAGACACACCCAGACTCTAGAGGGAAACACACAGGTGTTATTATCTTGCTTGTGCTACATATGCAACCCAAGTCCACTGGGTACTCTGCTGCTTCCAGTGGCTTAGGGACCCAGGTTATGCAAAGTGCCACTTTAGCCAGGGAAGAAGATTCAGTGACTCACATTGGCCTACTTCCCAGGGCCAGGGAATGTCCCACCTAGGCCGCTATATATTTCCCTCCACAGAACCTTCCGGCTGTTCCTGCAATACCACCAGGCAGTTGGCATGGCCCTTAATTGCACCCATTCCAGTCCTTGGGCTCATAGCTTCTTATCTGTTCCCATCAACAGAGGCGAAACTATTTCCTTAGGTCACCCCAGCTCACTGTAGGGGAGCTTGGAGCCACATGGCTCCATGTGGAGACAAAAGAGAAGGGGAGAAGCAGGGTGAGGAGAGGACTCCAGTAACTTCCTGGTTTGACTCCACATAGATAGAATTGTGGGAAATCAAAACATACCCCATTCCTCCCAGCTGAACATGTGGGAACGTGCTCCCAACCTCTCCCTGGGGAAGCTGGACCTGCCAGAGAATCAGCCCCCCTGGAGATGTGGTGAGCAAATGCCCCGGCTCCTCACCCCTCGGGTGGGACGATTTGGAATTCCATGCCAACAGCTTTAACAGGATAGAGCCACAGGGTGTGGGCTCTTGAATCAGCAGCCTCCTGTTCCAGCCTTACTTCCCCAAGCCCTTCCCTGTGTTTTCTGGAATCACCTCCCTGGCAAAAATATGCTTCTTGGCAACTCAGCATGAGACACCTACCTTCCCACTGCCACCTACTGCCACTAATGTCTCTGACCACTGATGTCCGCAGAGTCTCACGGTGCCAGAGACACCCACTAAAGCCCCTTTACCAACCAGGGCAGGATGGGACAGGGCAGGGGAATTCCCTTCCCACATCCCTGTGGCTCACAGAATGCTCCTATCAGCGAAGGAAATGCTACATCACATTCCTGATACCCTTCAGAATCTCATGTGAAACCCATGATTTTTGTGTTACTGCTGGAGTCCCTCTGCCCTGGGACTGAAAGATAAAGGGCCAGCATGGAGCAGCCTGGAAGAACAACCACTGAATGTAGACAACCTAATCTGGACCTCTAGTCCTGCCCAAATTCTCCTCTGCCCTTGTCCTTCCAATCCCTCTGCCATAAGCCCTCCACTTTGAGGTCAGCTCTTTCACATAGCATGAGCATCAGTCTCATGACATCTTCAGAAAAGTCCAGGCTCTTAGCTTGCAAGTACCCAAGCCTAGCCCAAGATCTCCATGGAAGAATTTTGTAGCAGGAAGTATTCTTAAAGGTCAAGTCTAGAAAACAGAATTCTTAGATGGAAGCTCAGAGAATTCTTGGAGTCCTGGGAGTGCTAGCGATTTGAAATAATTTGATCTCCTTCAAGCCCTAGGAGCATATAGTGGGGAGGGACAGTGCTGTCCAATCCTCCTGGGGCCTCCAGCCAGGCCTCAAGCTGCTTGGGGCTAATCATGAGACAAACAGTGGTGGTCCTGGTGTTGGGAGACCTACTGTTCCAACACAGGCACTTCATGAGCCAGCTCTGCAAATTGGGTCCTGTTTTATCATCTCTCTGAGCCTTGGTTTCCTCACCTCCAAATGTACCAGATGCTCTCTAGGGGTCCTGTCAGCTGTAAGGTTTTTATTATAAAGAAGAGAATCCTTCCCTTTGTGAAGAGTTCTGAGACACCATAAAAAGCATTTCTGGGGGTGATAACTGATTCTCCTCTAGGAATTTTTCAGGAATATGGAAAATGTCAGTCAGTATAGTCTAGCCAGTGGTATCCTGGGGAGATGGGCAGAAACAACAGGACCTGGGAGTGGAAGTGGAGCTCCTGTGTGACCCACACAGGCCCACACACTCTCCCCTGAATCTTTGAACTCAGATCAGACATGTTCTATGAAACAGGTCACAGGTCTGGGGCTCCAAGCACTTGTTTTCTGCTTTCACTGATGTCCCATGATGGGGACGTGTATTAGTCAGCTTTCCTGTTGCTGGACACAATACCCAACACCAACAATTTAAAGGAAAAGAAGTTTAAGGGATTCAGTCCACAGTCCACTGGCTCCAAGAAGGGAAACTCGGGGAGGAAGAGCATGGTGCAGCAAAGTTGCTCAGTTCAGGGCAGCTGGGAAGCCAAGCAGGATAACAGTGCCTGATGGCAAGAGCAAGGAACCAGAGACCTCAAGGCCACCCCTCTGTGATCACCCAGACACACCAGAAGTGTGTTCCACCAACTCCCTGAGAGGATCTCAAATCCAATCCAGTGGACACAATCAAGCTTAACATCACAGGACATGAGGGCAGTCTCAAGCTTATGATTCTCTGTACTTTGGGTGCCAAGGACACCATGAACTCACTCTGGAGAGGTAGAAATAACCCCAGACTCAGGAGAAGAAGCTCCAGCACAAGACAGGCACTTGGATAATTTTAAAAGAATGACTAGATTAAAAACCACAGACTATTTCTTCCAGGCCCACAGGCAAACCCACAAATATCGACTGGGCAATGTGCTAAGAAGTCCATCCAGGAAGGCCAGGAAATCAGGAAGCTGGTGGTTCCACCAAAGACTGCTCTAGGCACAGCCACAACCTCTGCTTACATGGCTTTTTCTAATGGATGTGGGCTTCAGATCCTATTTTCCAGGACCGCAGTGGACTGCTAACAGCATTTGCCTGCAGAAGAGCTCAGGAAGACACCTCAAATTTTTGCAGAGCTCTTCCATGGTTGTCCTTCTCTGGAAGCCTTCCGGAGCAAGAGGTGGAGGAGAGCCAGAGGCCACAACCCTCTTATTCACCAGCTGGGCTTCTTGGAGAAAGATCAGCTGGGAGGGAGCCAACAGAAGCTGTGGGTCACCTGGAATGAAGCTGTGACTGTCACCTACCTGCTTGGCTGCTGGACTGACCTGTGGATGCCACAGTCATAGCTAAAAACAATTCGGTGCTGGAGACACTGAGCACATCCTACCTTGGCAAGCACAGGTGCTGAAAGGTCTTGGAGATCAAGCCAACTCATTTATTTTATGGGGGGCAAATAGAGAGGGTCAAAAGTGAGGAGCCATGCCTTGGGGAAGAGAATAAGAATGAGATCTGGCACTATCTCAACCCAAGGTGGAAGTGGCCATTGTGCATGGAGCCAGCAAGCCCTGAGGACTCAGCAATCTGCTTCCGATGTGCCAGCATCAGAGAGGACACAGCAGGAATTCTTGTGTCATCCCTCTGGGTCTTCATCTGCTAAGCAGAGGAAGGACACTCACTGAAAAACAGAGCAAAGCAGGGTTCAAGGGGAGAGGAAGAAGCCTGGTTGAGTGGATGTGACAGGGGAGAGCCAACTCAGAAATGGCGATGGTCCTCCAGGTACTGCCTAGCATGGTGGTTGGTGTCCATGCCTTGAGGTTGGAGGCAGAGCAAGGACAAATAAACAATTGGAAGTTGTGGGGCAAGGATCAAGGACCCAGAAAGAGGGGTGACTATGTCAAACCATCCAGATACCAATAGATAAAGGTCATCCAGTTCCCCCCAAACTCCCAGGAATGCATAAAACCAAAAGCTCATGACCCTGGCCTGTGTCCAACCACATTTGCATTGTGGTTTTGACATTCCCACCATGGGCTTTGGGCACACCATGACACTTCCTTCAAAAACCTTATATGGTCAAAAACTCCCCCTCCCAATGGGTGGGTTGAGCTGGCCACCCCATCAGGCCATGACTCCTGTCAATCCGCAGTGATGGATTCTCCCATAATCTCAAAACCTTAAGTGATCCAGTGCCTGCCTCTATTCTGAGTGAGCTCTTCTCACTGGCTCGCTCCCACTCTGAGGAGTGTACTTTCATTTTAATAAGTCTTACCCTTGCTATTTTTTCCTGAGTGTCCTGCACAATTCTTTGTTTGGGATACTAAGAACCTGGGAACAACTCCCAGGCACGCTCCTATAATGCTTTCTGCTGAGTGCCATGGCCCAAAAGAATCCTGGACCACTCCTTTTGTTTGTTTGTTTTGGTACTGGGAATCAAACTCAGGACCTTGTGCTTGCAAGGCAGGCAGCGGAACCACTGAGCTAAATCCCCAGCTCTGGACCACTCCTTTTAAAAATCTTCTCTTGATTGCTACCAGGCCTCTTATCTACAGGCTAATAAGAGTAAGAGAGTGGCAGATACTGGGTTTGGGGAAAGTTATAACAAGGATGTAAAACCAACTTTATCCCATCTGCCTCCAAACTAGGAGTATGGCATACTCAGGAAGATGAGAGTCACAGAGATTGTATTAGCTAGGATTAGGCTCTGTTGGATAGAACCCAACGGTTAAACTAACTGGCTTAACCAAGATGGCAGCTTCTTTTTCCTCTTACATAAAAGGCCCAAGATGACTGCTGGAGCTCCAGCCTTCATCTTCCAGGTATCAGGGAGGCAGATAGTGAGAAAAGCATTTAAGGGCAGTCTTCCCTCCCAGTTGAACCTGCTGCTCCAAAGCTATCTGTCCATCAGCTCCATTAGATGTGGCCTTTCCCCTCCCATGGCTGGAATCTGTTCCCATGGCCATGCCTAGCTCCTGAGAAACCCAGAAACTATAGCTAGTTTCATTATGTGTCCCAAATACAATGGATTCTCTCACTAAGGAAGAAAAGGAGTGCAGTTATTGAGTGGACGAGCAGTTTCTGCCTTTTCTGGACCCTGTCTTTTTTATGTTTCTGACTGGATGATTGAAACTTCAGTTTCCTACATCTATTAAATGAGGAAAATCAACCCTAGCTGCTTCCCTAACACAAAGGGAAATGAATTAAAACCAAAAAGTGGAAGAGGAAGAAGACGAAGAGGAAGAGGAGGAGTAGGAGGAGGAGGGAAGATAGAGGAGGAAGACGAAGACAGGGGGAGGAGAGGGGAGGGACAGAAAGAGGAGGAAGACTAAAACACTGAGAAAGGAAGGAAAGCAAGCAGGTGGGGATCCAGACAACAGCTCAGGAGCAGCCTGGCCTGGCTGCAGGCTGGTGTCTGCACTCCAGGGGAGCCAGCTAATGACAGGCCCCCTGCCTCAGAACCTTTTGAAATATAAGAATTCTTTTGAAATGAGACTAATTACCCCCTACCTGTCTTTTAAGACTGGGCTTTTATGTATGAGGCTGGTTCAAAATGAGCCTCACCCTGATTGCTACCTTTCCCAAGTGGACTCATGGCGCAGGACAGTTGAGGCTGAGGTGGGGGAAAGGGTTCTCCTGGGCACAGGAGAAAGAGTCTGCCCTCCTCTAGTCCCCAGCAAGACCCATCCTTCCTTTGCCCCCACTGCCCAGAGTCGCTACAGACAGGGCTGCAGGAATCACCATTCTGTAGCAGCAGTTCCATGCTCCTCCTGGGCTCAAGTGTCTGCAGGCAGCAGGGGTGACAATGAGATGCTGCTGTCACGAGGTGGGGGAGAGAAGGACTGCAGGCAGCTGTGGATTAGAAAAACCAGTGCCCCACCAGGGCTTCACACTCCGCAGAGAAGCGGGCACCAAGAAGAAGGAAGGCGGAGGACGGAAGGAGGAAAACGAAGACCTGACTCAGCCAGCTACAGTCCTGCTCTGTCTGTAAAGCTTGGGAGACTGAAGAACCTTGACCAGAATGTTATTATGTACTTCAGAACGAAGAAGACTCAGAATATTCTTCTACATTTCCATAGAGCCTCAGTGTAGACACCAATGAGATCAAAGGGAAAGCAGGTGATGATGTGCAGGGATTCCATTACACATGCTGAAGAACTCGGCCATTATAGCCTCCCAGAAGAGGATATACTTGAAGAGGTCTTGTAGGATGAATAGGAGCACACTGGATGGACCAGAAGGAGAGAACATTCTAGTAAGAGGCAGCACTGTGTATAAAGCCCAGAGGGGTGAAGTAGCAAAGGTGTTCAGAGAAGCATAGCTGGCTGGCCCTGGCTGAATAAGGGTGAGTATAGAGAAAGTGAATGGGGAGAAGCCAGGGAAATGGCTAGGCCTCCTCCTGGGAAGTGTCTGAGTCATCCAAGCTTTAGCCAAAGGTAACTGGGAGCCATTGAAGGTGTTACCAAAAGCTGCCCAATCAGAAGCACATTTTAGAGCAAGCACTCTGGCTACAGAAGGGAAAATGGGCTCGGATGAAGCTTTTCAGCAGAAAGATAAGTTCAGAGATGACTACATGGTGCTGGGAAGAAGCAAGGAGATCCAAGTTCCTGCCTGGACAGAGGGACCCCCCAGAGGCACATCATCAGCCTTTGAGGGTGTGGCAGGGCCTAGGATGATGCCCGGATTTCTGATGTCAGTGGCAAGGCATATGGTGGCCTCACTAGCTGGGTAGAAGCCACAGAAGGAAGAAGTCTTCCAGAGAAGTGGTGGGTTTGCTTTTGGACATTTCAAGTTTGAAGGGGCAGGGGGACCTTCAGGGTCACGTGGGTGGGAGACCTCCGGATAAGTGGCGGAGGAGCTGGAGACACACATAGGTCATCCTTGTCCGCATGACTCAGTGACCTGCTTTGTCACTTTCTTCATGGGCCTGCTGCCTCTCATCAGGAACACTGGCTGCCCACAGAAGAGAGCCGGTGAAGCTCTTGCTGGGATCCCTAGGGAGGACCCTGTCTACCTACGGGACGAGGCACCCGACCAAGAGCACAACCATGCTCAGGACAGAAACCTCTCCAGCCACGCCGGTCACACAGGGACCAAAACGCTACGGCAAAGTAAAGTGTATCCCAGAGGGCCCTCAGGTGAGAAGCCCCAAGCCTATCTTTCTTGTGATGAAAGCATAGACCTACAAAGAAGGGAGAGAGAGGGAGACAAAGTCAAGATGGTGGCGAGGCAGTCAGTGGTGAGGACTCAAGGGCAAGGGAGTAGCCTGGGAAGGAGGGGGAGGCAGAGGGACGGACAGGACAGACCAGTGGCTGGCCAATCCAAGGATGGCATAGACCAATCAAGTCCTCCAGAACCAGCCCCGGTGTTTCCTTCGATGCCATGGGAACACTGGTGTCAGGCACTGGCTCCTGTCCATTCGAAGTCATCTGCTCCCATCCGCGGTCTCCTCTGAGTGCCTGGTCTGCCTGTCCCCTCCAGCAGATCAACTGTGGCCACTCCTGAGACAAAGATGCCATGGATGACAGACAGGTGACCAGGCCAGCAGACGGCCCCCACCTCTCCGATGGGCCATGGAAATTGGATTAGCCTCATCCAACTTCCTGCCTGATGCAGCTGGGAATTTGCAAGGCCATTTATCCCCCTCTGGAGTCAGAATCCTGATTTGGAGTGATAAGCCCACTTCAGAGGACACTGCCAAAGTCAAGAGGCCTCCTCTGTGACCCATGCTTGAGGCTCCAGCTCCAGGCTGTGCTTCTGAGAGGGACAGTGGCGAAGAGTCAGCCTGAAATCCCCTGTTTGTGATAGGCGGTCCCTTCCAGCTCAGACCAGGGAGGGGGTGCTGGCCCTGGACTGCTGCAGAATGGGGGCCTTTGGGTGAGAGTTTGGGGGCTCCCAGAGGAGAAGCGTGGCAACAGAAGCAAAGGACTATGAGATGGGAGGCAAAGACCACTTCTCCCTCCGGACAGCATCACCCTCCGCCATTGCGGAGACCACGGACCAATTATTTCATCAAGCTAGATATTAGAGAATCCAACTTCATTAGAGCGTCAAGGCACATGAAACGTTAATCATGGAAACCTTGATATTCTGCAGGAGAGACTCTCTCTGAGAAGAAAAAAACACACTTTCATTTTCCTTTGAGGTTAATAGAAGGCTAATTTGAAAGCACTCGGTTAATGAGAAAGCTAAAAATACTTGCGGTACGATCACATGCCTCAGTCCTGGGCTTGGTGGCTGCAGCCTCTCTGGAGCTTGAAGCCGGCTTCAAGAGGAGAGGATGTGGAGAGGCCACTGTTGTTGTTCCGCTAGCAGTGAGATCTCCAGGGCTGCAGGAGTGGGTGGGTTTCCCTGCACCTGTCCCATCCATGAGGGTAGCCCACCCATTGGCCAGTCATCCAGAAGGATGCTCTGGGGGTGGAGGAGAGAGGGCTCCTCCAGGGCCTCACAGCAGCACACAAGCTACTGAAAGCCCTTAGGGTGATAGAGGTGCAAGCTGGTGGAAATGAGAAAGTGAGCTCTGACTCGGCCCCATGGCCCCTGAGTGTGTGCGTGCACACATGTGCGTGCACCTATGAGGAGTTTCATTTGATGGAAGAGAAGCCCAGTGGGCTGGCAGCTTGGGGAGCAGTTAAGGAAGGGAGTAGGCTCTACACATCTGAAAAAATAATCCAGGAGCTCAGTGAGGACACCATGAGGAGGGGCCATGTCCTCCACGCCCCCAGTTGCCAGGAGCCCAGCTGAAGGGTGTGGGTTCCCAGTTCCCAGGCCCGGGGCTCTCCCTGCTGCAGACCTGGGCCCTGGACACTGGAACAAGCTGTCTGGGGCCCCTGACCTCAGGAGAAGCTGAGATTCTGTTTTCTTGGCAGTCCAGGCTTTCAGGACAGGTGCAAGGAAAAGTTGGGGGAAGAGAGACCTGTCTGCCCCTCCTTCTCCCTTGGTGCTAGAGTTGGATCTTCCACGGCTCCCACCAAGGCTGACAGCAGCGGCTTTTCTGTCTGTCTCACTCTGCAATGTCCTGCTTTAAGAACACTGTTAGCAGGTGCCAGGCTGGGCCCCCACCCTGCTCATCCTTCCCTCCAACCTGCAGTTAGTATGGAAGGATAGGGGCCAGGACAGCCACTGGCAGTTGGGGGGTGGGGAGCACCCCTACTCTGGGAGCTCAGGAAGCCCAGCGAATTCCTCCTCCCTGGGCTCCAAGGTTAGAAAACGCAGGCACTTGCCTTAATCCATTCAACTAGAGTTTTTGAAAGGCCCACTACACACCTGGTATGGCATGCCACCTCTGCCAGGGAGAGCAGAGATGTGGCCACACATGGCAAATAAACCCGTGTCACCCACGGACTGTGGTCTCTGCCTGGTAGGATGCACGTTTACCATGGCTTACTATGACCCTGCAACTTCCTCTGAGTACATTCTGTCCGGCCTGCCTTGCCTACTCCCTTAAAGACATTTGGCCAAATCATACACATTTTCAGCCATGCCCGGTTATTAGGGCCATGTCATTCCAGCATTTAGTCCTGTTCAGTTTTAAATTTCTGTCTCCACAAAATCCCAAGCTCTGTTCCTCCCTCTCCATCCCCATCCTCAGCGGGCTGGGCCTGGCTGTGGTCATCCAGGCTTCCAGGTGGGATGGGGCCGCGGCTCTGGGACACCAACTGCCTCCCTGCCTGAGCTGGTTCCTCCAGTGACAGGGGCCGGGGAGCTGTCCTGTGGCTGGTGGTCTCCCTAAGTCTGACGAGCCATCCCTTAGTCCCACTGTTAGAGTGGGAGAGGGGTCACCTGGACACCAAGGAGGACCCCACATCCCCACAGCCCCATCCCGTGACCCGAGCAGTCCAGCTGCTGCTCCATTTCAACTCCTTCCTCATTGGTTTCATCCTTCTGCCCCTCCCCCAGCCAGAGTCCTTCGTGGTCGAGGTGCCACAAAATGAATGGAGCTCAGTCCATTCAACGAGGAGCATCCAGTGCTGCTTACCAATATCCCTGCGCCCTCCCAAGACCCGGAAGAGAGCAAGACGCAGGCAGAAAGTCTGCTGCTGGCTCCTGCTGCCCTCTCCATAGGACAGGAGAGAAGAGAGGAGCCTTCCTTCACGTGTGCAGCCAGCAAGCCTGCTTCTTCCTGCCTCAGCTGACTGGAGTAGGGAGATGAGATGGGCACTATGTTTAGGAAGTGGTACCGTTCTCCAGGCTCATTCACTCACTCATTTATTCTTTACAACAACCTAGGAAGTCCATTGACATCTTTATTTCAGAGATGAGGAAACTGAGGCATAAAGGGCCGGAGGGCTCCTGTAAGGCCACACAGGAAACGCCACTGACTGGTTCTGGAGCCAAGGTCCTCAGCCACCCCTGAGCAGCTCCCTGAGCCGTGCAGGTGGAGTGGAAGATGATTCTCCAAATATGAAATGGGGCACATCAAGCCTGTTACCCTCACAGCCCTTGTTGGCAGGCCCAGGATAGAGAGGGTGGGCTTTGAGAGTCATGGGAAGGCCTCCTCACTTATCCCAGAGGTGATGGGCCAAGGACACTTCAGGGAAAAGGCCAGGAAGGGCCAACCCATATCTCAGGAGCTGCTGGCCTGGTGGAGAGGGGGGAGGGACGGAGACCTGAGCAGAGATGGGGTGAGCCGCCCTGAACAGAGCACAGCCTGGGTGGAGCTAGAGGACCATGCAGAAGACAAGCAGTCTGTCATCAGCAGCCAGAAGGGCTTTAGCAGAACTAGGACAGACCCCAAGGACTGGGTCCCAGAAGGAAAGGAGCCAGCTGAAGGCATTCAGCTACTAAAGCCAGTGGCCACCTCTGAGACCTCACCTGACTTTCTGTAGACCCATACAACCCAGTATACATTACAGGGTACTGGGGACCCTGGGGAAGGGGCCAGGGCAGATGAGCTAGCCCTAGGCTTGGGGGGCCTCCTTAAGGGATGCAGAATGCCCGTGTTACCGCCTCAGACTCAGCAGGAGAAGGCATGAGGCTTCCAGCCTTACGACTTCCCTGGGGCCTTCGAGCAGCTCTCCAGAATCCCCCGGTCTGGGGAATACATTGCGCTATGGAGCATAACCCTGTAATGTGCTGCTAACGTTCTGTGGACAGTTACACAGCAGCGCCACAGCAGGCTCAGGGACAGAGGACGGAATGCCAGTGCCCCCCACCCACAGACAGGACCCGTCTGGCCTCCCAGGAAGTGAGAATGGTACCTCGACGGGACCCATGCCATCTGGAGGTGGCCATCCTTCCTGGGAGCCCAAGGATGGAGGCGAGGAAGCCAAGGCCGTGGGTGCCTTGATCCAGCAGCAGACAGACTCTCCCCACTCTGCCCTCCTCCTAGTAGCTTCCATGTCCAAGTTCTGTGCAGACCTCATCCTGTCTAACCGTCGGGATGGCCTTGCAGGGAGGTGTTGTCCCCACTGTGTGACTGAGGAAGCAGGGGCCCTCAGCAGTGATCACACAGCCAGACTGGGGATTCAGGCTCTGCTCTGACTCATTCCTGAGCTCCCACCTCTTCCAGGATGGAGGTGCATCACCCCTGCTCTGGGAGCCCCGTTTCCTCCTCTAAGGATCCAATTTCTGGGGCTCCGTGGGGGTTCCATATGGGCAGGAGGACTGGCACTGGGCTTCAGTAACACTGTGTTGGGCTGGGACTCTGCAGCAGAGCACACACCTTCATGTGCATGAAGAATCCTAAGGAACTGGCTCACATGGCTGTGGAGGAGGCTGGCACGTCCTGCATCAACAGGGTGGGCTGGCAGCATGAAGATGCAGTTCCATTCCCAAGGCCATTGCTGGCAGAGTCCCTTCTTGCTCTGGGGAGGTCACTGTACTCTTTCCAGGCCTTCAACAGCTTGGATGTGGAGGTCAGTCGGCTTTACTCACAGTCCACCCATGTAAGTGTTAATGGCATCCCCAAAACACCTCCGCAGCCAGCCTGGCGGACATAAAATTAACCATCACCATGGCAAACATCCCTCCTCATGGCAGCCACACTGGGCAGCGGTGCCTCACCCTGCCATCAACTGCACTGTTTTTGTCACAGGTTATGGCACCCATGGTGGCTGTCTGTGCCCGGTGTGTTCACAGGAGTACACAAGTGTGTTCACAAGTGAGCAGGTGGCATGTACATAGCTGTAAAGGGGATCACTGGTCTAGAGGAACTCAGGAGACAGACCTTGGGGCCAGAAGGGCCACTCCACTGACCCATTAGGACCTGCGGAAGGAGGAGCAGTAGAAGGAGGCAGCCATAACTGGATTCAAAGCCTGGCTCCTGCACACGTTCCTCGACAGAGCTTTGACCTTCCCTGAGATGCAGTGGCCTCAGTGCAGTGGGAATAATGACCTGACCACACCGAGCATGGGAGGAGGAAATGCATTAATGGATTCTGAGCCCCGCACCGGGCTCAGCCTTCCCTGGCCAACCTCGCAGACGAAGAGCACGTCCGACGCAGAGGAGAAACTTAATTAGGATTGGAAAAATGTGAATTCCAAGGCTTATTAAATTCATGATATTTTTACTTACCATGTACCAGAAATATATTTAGCAAAGCAATTTACACCATCACTGGCTGATGGATTGTGGTTTTCTAAGTTGGGTTTTAAGATGTAAATGGGCTCCAATCAGAGCTGTGCAGGGAGCAGGAAATCTTCCCCTCCACACTCCTGGTCCTCTAGTCCCCAGCCTCACTGGGCAGCACCTGGGATGCACAAAGGGCTTCTGGCTCCCATGCTCCGTTGAGGGAGATTCTTCCGGGGCCGACCCTTCCTAGGGAGTCAGCTTGGCGGGGGGAAGTGTGGGGCAGGAACACCCCCACCCCAATATAGCAACACTGGTGAGGCCATTCATCAAGTTCTCACTGCTCCCAGGTGCTGGAGCCTGGCCTCTTTTACTCACTTACGGAGGAGCTAAGAGTCCCTCAGCTGCACCACCCCACACAGGGCAAACTGCTTAACATCTCTCTCACTCTATCACTCTCTGCCTCCTTTCCTCATCTGCAAAGAGGAGGGTTAAGAATAACTGATAATGGAGAAGCGCTAAGCCAAATGCCTAGAATTTAGCAAATATTCAAAATTAGAAAGGGTATGAAAAGGCAAATTAAGCCAGGTGTGGTGGCACAGGCCTATAATCCCAGCACTCCGGGAGGCCGAAGCAGGAAGGTGGCAAGTTGGAGCCCAGTCTGGCCAACTTGGCAACTTAGTGGGACTCTGCCTCAAGATAGAAAATTTAAAAAGGGCTGAGGATGTGGCTCGGTATGAAGGTCCTGGGGTTCAATTCTCAGTACCACAAAAGACAGAGAGAAAGCAAATTTCTTCCCTACTCCCAAACAACTAGTAAATATTCATTCAAATCAGAATTCAAAAGCAGATGGCGACTCCAATGCTCTTCACTGCAGGCTGAGGGAAGGGATGGGTGTGACATTCAGACCAGGCCTCTTTTGCATCATCTGTCTTTCTGTCACATGTAAGGTGGAGGGGGCGGTCTGTAAGGTTTGACTAGACCTACCCCACCCCACCCCACCCCACCCCTCAGGAAGCCCAGGTGGGGACCAGCTGGCTCCTTCCAGATAAGACAGGGTTTGCTCCACAAGGTCTGTGCTCCCCGGGCCAGGCCCTCTGCTGGACTCCTTCCTCCTTCTATTTGTCACTGTCCTCCCCCCATGGTGCCCTTGCCTGAAAAAAGGGCTTGCTGGAGTAGGATAAGCAGCTGGTCTTGAAATTTTATTTACTGAAGTAATTTGCTTATGAACCCAATTTTAAATGCAAAGCTGAACATCGTCCGCACTCAGAGGAAATTATCACAGATTCCAAACCCAGGGATTTCACTGTACACAGAACACCTGGCTGAGTGGGGCTGGTGAGTTCAGGAAGGAAACCGTGCTGGGGGCCAGGAGAGCCAGTGGGAGGGAGGCTGTGTGTCCCAAGCCCTCGGGGAGGAACTGTAACAGGCCCAGAGGCCCCTGATGAGCTCAGCAGAATGATGATCTACCTAATGCAGACAACCTGCTGCCCTGGAAGGTTCTTGGAGACCCCAGAAAAGGCTTCCCAAGGCTGGAGAAGGGGCCCGAGAACATTATGCAGACCTTGAGTGAGGGACCTGACCAGAGAATGAAGATACGAACTACTCTGGCATCTCTGAATGATTTCCGGTGGGGATCTTAGAAGGGGAAAATGGAAGCCCACCCCACCCATTCCACATCCAACTCTTTGAGATGCTGCCTGGGGCATTTGTGGAGAAGCCATGGGGCACTGCCTTGACCTTGATCCTGCCTCGGTAGGCCCAGTGCCCACCACAAGGGCCTGGGGGGAGATAGGCCCAGCCGTAAACTCTCGCCTTGGTCACTGGTCCCTCCTGGACCCCCTTGTAGTGACTTTCCTCCAGAAGTGACCTCTGGCAGGCAGGGGGGACTCATGTTAGAGGCCAAAGGACTCAGCAGTGCCCTAAAAGATCTGACTTGTGAATGGGTTGCAGCTGTGTCACTGGCCATGCTGTCGGGGCACATTCTGAAGGAGTGCTGGGCTGCTGCCTTGTGGATCCTGCAGGGCTCGTCTGGGGCGAGGAGAGGCCCCTGCACTCTGAGGCCTGAATCCCCAGGTGCCTGCAGACAAGAGTAGAGGCCATGGGGACACATCAGGCTGACACTCAAGATGTGTGCTCTCTCACTGTGGGAGGTTGTAGGAATGTGGACCCCCATACAACTAGCTTTGCCTTTTCCCTACCCCATCCCAGGCTCAGCTATCCTAATGTTGTTATTCCTTCCAGAAAAGACATGTGCTGCCATTCCTAGCTTCTGCAGGCACAAAATAATAATAATGAGACAAAATAAATACTTTAAAATTTTTTTCAGTTTATAATATTAATACATATTGATTATTTAAAAAAAAACACCTAAAACCATGCAAAGAACAGTATGAGAAACAAAACTAAAATCTTATGATCCACCACCAGAGGTAACACCTTTTGACATTTTGGGTCATCTACTCAGAGACATTTTCCCAATGTGAGTGTATGCAAATGCAGGTGCGCTCACAACTATGTGTGTATCTTATAACGATCAGAGAGGGTCGTGCTCTGTACCTTTGTGCCTACATCCAGTTAACACGATGTTATGAACCTTTTCTAGCTCAGCTAATGTCTTCAGATCTTTCTAATGGCTGTCTCATCTCCTACTTGTGTTTGGTCCTTCAGGGGACAAAGTATGACAGTTCCCACCCCTGCCAGGAGAGAGGGCTCAGCTGAGGAGGAAGGAAAGACAGGAGCATACATTAACCCAGAGTCAACAGCTTATAGTTAAACATTTAAAAGGCAAAGGGATTCACAGTTGATCAAATAGTCAATGCATCAGAAGGTTGAAGGAGATAAAGCCATTGCTTTGATTTTAAACTTCAAATGTTTAACAAAAGCGGTCACCTCTTGTGCCCTCCCAGGTAAGCCCACCCCACCTCTGGAATGTGACACCCTACTTTGGGCTATCACAGCCCCCAGCTGGCCTGCTCACCTCTCTGAGTCAGATCCTTTTGCCCTTTACTGTGTTGATTCCTGAATCAGCCGCTCATCAACATTCCTCACCACACTTCCACTTCCGGGAGTTGATGCCAAGGCAGGTCTCCTGCAGGAGTCTGATGAGGTGGGCCCTGGTGGGTAGGGGACAGGTGGCTGGTGTGGACAGAGTGGACTCTGAAGGCTAACGCAGATTTGAACAGTCCAAGGTCAAGGACTGGTAGCTAGCAGGGAGCTTTTGTGGCACAGTCATGAATTCAAAATAAATAAAACCTCCCATCCACTTCTCTTTTCTTTTTTCTCAGTGGTTTTCAACATGGGGTGATTTTGTCTCCTAGGGGACATTTGGCTATATCTGGAGACACTGGAAGAGGAGGTGCTCCTAGCATCTAGGGGGGCACAGGTGAGGGCTGCTGTTCAACACCCAACACAGGTACAGATTCTTATGGATCCCAAGTGACTGAGTCTAGATCACTGGGACCAAGAAAAATTAGTGGGTGGAGCATGGGAGGAGCAGAAACACAGCAGGGCTGTGGCAACTTGGTGTTAATGGTTTCACACACTCTCCTGAAGTCCTCAGGAGCCTTTGAGAAGAGACATTAGGGACCACAGGCATCTCCAACTCTGTCTCAGCTTCACCAAGGCACATTCTGCCCACCTAGCAGTAGGATGTTGTGTTGAAAACAAGTCCCAGCAGGAAGAGAGGGATCAGGAAGGAGAAGGTGTAAGACCGAGGGCCTTACCAAACGCTCCGAGGAGCTGAAGTGGAGCACACCCGGGGATCCCAGCGGTGCCTCCAGAATGTAAGACCAAAGGCCTTACCAAACGCTCCAAGGAGCTGGAGTGGAGCACACCCGGGAAGGAACACACCGGCCATGTTGGGAAACAGACCTTTATTAGTCTGGCCAGACGGCACTCCCGAAGCAAAATAGCTCAGAGAGGCACCTGGCTCAGAGTCCGAGGTTGTTTTATAGGGGGTTAAGGGGGGGGTTTAACATGTGGATTCACAGAAAAAAAAAGAACAAAGGTTAGTGGCTCATTGTCACATGCTGATGTTCAGCAGACATCCTGACTGACAGGACCACCCTGTTTACAGATTGTCCTATAGATACCGGGCCCCGGACATTTGGATTTAGGGCAAACAGATGGCTGAGTAACCTCGCCCTATTACTGATTGTCCATTGTCCCGAGGCAAACACACTCCAACCATCAAATTTACAACAGAATCTAGGGGAGTAATTAACTTTTGAATCACACAGTCCCACAAAGGGATATGGATATATATCCTTCCAGGCTGTGCCCCCAGAGACCCTCCTCTTCCCAGCCAGCTTCACATCCTAACTTCACGCCCAGCCATAAACTTGGTGGGCAAATCCAATGATGAGTGACACATACCCCTGACCCAGTCACCTCCCCAAAGCTCCACCTATGAGCACATGAGGCTGTGGGGGTACCTCTAGATACCAACCCTAACAGACACTTTGACAACGTTGAGGACTGGAAAAAGGAGGGGACAGAGGCAATAGGGCACATTCTCTATACCTCCCCATTCTTGAGATGAGTGATGGTTACCAAACAGCCCCTTGATGCTTGTACACATCTCTTGCATGGAAATGGGGTTGACTGGTGGTGTTCTGAGAGTTTGGCTTGTAGAGTTCACAGATTTGAAGGGCATATCTCTTCATGGAGGGCCAAGTGACCTATTGTCTGTTGTTCAAGGAGACGATGCATCCTCCAACTGGAAACTAGATTCAGCGATGAGTCTCTGGCCTTCTCCTCCTGGCCTTACCTGGAGGAGGGAAGCTTTTTAGGTGATGGATCTGGATGACAATGCCGTGATGATGCCACCAGCTGGCTTATCCTCAGACACAGAAAGACGGGATCTTCAGAGAACAAGATATCCCTGGGGACCAGCTCGTCTGGCATGTCACCCCACTGCTATCTGTTTAGTAACCCTGACACTGAGTATTGCCTTGAATGTTATTCAACTTCCAAGTGTCTGTGCGTGACTTTGAGGGCTGAGGAGGGGGAGCCAGACTGGAGGACCTAACAACAGACCCAGTGCAGAAGGCGAATCTCAAAGGCTGGAGGGAAGACTGCTTCTCTCTCAACAGGACGAGCATTTTCTCCTGCCAACACCTGAGGGTCAGGGTTACTGGTTGCATGAAGGGAAAGGGAGGATCCTCTCCCAGTACCTGACGTGAAGTCTTCACTATTAAGAATTCTGGGATTTTTAACTGAAAAGAGTTGATGGGAACTAAATATGGTAATGGGGTTAGAACTAGGGAGATTCTAGCATAAGATAAATGAGAGTCAAAAGAAGAAGACTGGAAAACCGTTAGGGGTCCATAAGAACTGCTCTTGAGTGAAACAGCAGCTGTGAACATTGACCTGCTGACCCCTTCGTGATGGAGAGAACAATCCTTTCAGATCAGCAATGCAGATGGATGAGGCCATGGGAGAAATGAGGCTACCCCACATATCTGTGTCATCTCTCCTCTTTTTTTAGGGACTCTGGTACCTCCTGGAACCCCCTAGAAAAAGCCTGGCGCTGGTACGAACTGAATCAGCAGAGACTCATTCATATAATCAGCATTTCCTAAACACCTACCATATATAGAGCACTGAGTCCTGCAGCTAGCAGATTGTCTGGCAGACAGTAGGCACTTAATATTTGTCTGCTTGGCAGATCTGAGAGAGACTGAGAGACTGTCCCTGCAGCCAGAGGGTTGATAATCCAGGGAGGAGGACAGGTATGCCAGTGAATAATTCAAGGCAGAATGAAACAAGCCCATCACCTCACCCTTTGGTATCCACCTGCTCAGCTCAGAGTAAAGCATGGCTCCTGGGAGGCCAGAGAGCTTAGAAAATTTTCTCCCAGAAAAGTGCCTAAGAATTACGGAGGCTCTCCCGGAGATGAGCCAGCTCAATCTTCTTTTTTCCTTCTGCCAAGCCAAGTCCACAGAACAGCAGGAGCACCAGCTTTTTACACTCTTTTCTCTGTGCCTGCAGAAGAAGCTGTGGTATCTGCAGGCAGCGAAACAGCCTTGGGCTTTGGAGGCCTGCAGATACAGAGATCCCCACTAGATAGGGGAATCTAGGTTCTGAGCCTTGGTCCCCTCTTCTGTAAAGGAAGTTAATTTTGTCTTCCACAGAGGGGTGGTTGTGAAAATCATGCATGCGCTTGTGGGTGCTCAGTGACAGGTACCCAGCACACCGGGGTAAGCCTGGGACAGGCTGTGTATGCAATGGGCCACAAAGGCTTCAAAGCTCTCTGACCACAGGGCACTGCCCTACTGATAATGCTGCTTCTCCGTAAGTGGCACAGTATTTGCCTGTGGTAGTGCCAAGCAAATGTCTGTTAGTTGCACACTTAGTATCACATTGTGTTATGGTCACCCCTTCAGAACCAAAATTGGGATGCATCTACAAGTACCCCAAGGCAGGGACGGATGGAGCATGAGTGAGGTCAGTTCTCGGAGGCTCCCTGGTTCCCCACATCAGCACTACAAAGCTATCTGTCTGAGGTCTCCTCATCCCCTTTGGGCAGCACTGTTTTCCTGGGAGAGAATGAAGCTAAGATGACTTGGAAATACCATGTTCCAAGAACTGTCAGCCCTCAGCATCCTCCTCCCTCCCTTCTCTCTCTTCATTTCTAGAAGTATAAAGTAAAGTAGGAGAAAAATCTCCCCCAAAGCAAAAATGTTTCCTGTGCTGTTCAAATTGCCCAGGTGCCACACTGGACATGGGGTGGGGTCAGAGGGACAGTCCGGGCTGTGGGGCAGGGTGCAACAAAAGCTTTCTGTAAAGAGTCAAACGGTGAATCTTACAGGTTTTGCAGGTCCTATGGTCTTTTCTTTCTCTTTGTGGTACCGTGATTGAACTCGGGGCCTTTGCACTGAGCTAAATCCCCAGCCCTTTTTTATTTCTTAAAGACAGGGTCTCATTAAGTCACTAAATTGCCCAGGCTGGGCTTAAACTTGTGATTCCCCTGCCTCAGCCTCCCAGAGTGCTGGGATTATAGGCATGTGCCATCATACCCAGCTAGGCCCTGTGGTCTTTCTCACAACTATTCAGCTCTGTAACTGTTGGTGCAAAATTATCCCTAGACAATAAGCACATAAATGAGCATGGCTGTGTTCCAGTAAAACTTTATTCATGGACACTGAAATATGAACTTGATATCACTGTCATGTGTCATGGAATAATATTATTTTTATTTTTCCCACCATTTGAACACATAAAGAGCATTTTTAACTCATAGGCTGTGAATAACAAATGGCAGGCTGCTTTTGATCCTTGGGCCGTAGATGCTGATCCGTGCTCTAGGGATTTGTGATTGTTACTGGAAACCATTGCCTGTTCTCCTCTCATAGTTTCACTTTCCTATTGGAAAAGAAACTTCCGGCCATGGGGAAAGCTTGTCCCCTTAGCCACAGGGCTTGGAGGTACCAATTATAATGTTCTGCCTCTTCTGGGAAGTGATTTCACTGCCTGGCCACCCAGAGCAGGAATACTGGCTGGTTTTACCACTTACCGGGGTAGAGAGCCAGAGATCAAACTGGGAAGGTGTCCGCTGCGATCCATGTAACACCCCGCCTCAGCTGCCGAGGTGTGGCTCCTCCAGATTGAGTATAACTTCTGAGCTGTGCAAAAGCCAACAGTCATGCTTGGACTCTATCTGCAGGAAGGCTGAGAAACTAGAGGTTGGAGGGTCCCTGCGAGGCATGGTTACCAAGCATTTGGTATGTGGCACTGAATTTGTTCTTTATAAATTTAACTAAGGAGCACTGAGGGCTTATTTTTCATATTGTGGCAGAAGTAAATGGGGAGCAGGTGCTCCAGAAACTAAGACACAAGAAGTTCTGAGTCCACAGTGGAGTGAAAAAGAATGACAGGGAAACCCAGGGTTTGCAAAAAACATAAATATCAAAACAGTATGCATAGGCAGCCTGCAGAGCATCGTTATCTGCTCCCCTGTCTGTTTTCATATGCTGATTATAGAAGCCTGAGAAATCATCAGAGGCCTTGGGGCTTGGAGAAGATTTGGCTAGACCTGAAAGAAGCCAGCCCATGGGGAGGACTTTGGAATAACCTGGAAACACACAGACACATGCTCACAGACAGACACTTTCATTCATTCATCAAATATTTATTTCCTGCTTATTAGGTTCCAAGTACTAGGCTAGATACTGAGAAAATCAAACTGAAAAGCCTCAGCCCCTGCCTGCAAGGAGCCCAGGAGCAGGGCAAGGCTGGCACGCACAGGCTGGAAAGACAACTTCAGAGCTTGCGTTGCGGGGGGCTGCCCCACATGACAACTGCCCCCTTGTGGAAGCCTGCCTATCTGCAGCCTCCCTGAGCCCAGGGTACCTCTCTGGCATCTGCAGAGGCCAAGGGATTATGCTCAGGAGGTCCTCCTAAATTGTCCCACCTCTACCTCAAGCCCCCAGGAAAGGGGATCAATCCTGCCAGTCTTACAATAGAAAAGTAGAGCAGATGCTGGAACTTCTCCTGCAGAACCTCGATCTCTCTTCCTGTTTGGAAAATTTCCCTCCAGCCTGCTGGCAGAGAGGACAGTGGTCAGGCCAGGGCAGTGAGTAGAGCGACAAAGTACATCGAAGGCCCAGCCTCTGCCTCCCGCCTGGTCAGCACCCTGTCCCTGGCATTGATGGTTTCATTTTTCTGAGGAGGAAAAGAACAAACACAGAAGATAATTGTAGTGGAACGGCCGATAAGTAACGTTTGGTCTCTTTTTTACAACCATTCCCCAGGGCCCCATTATGGTAATTTTTCTTCTATAACTGGCAAATTGTATAACGAGTCAGATGATAAACCAGCAAGCAAGGCAGAAATTTGCATTTTAATACAACTGCTGTACCACTCCTCCTGGCCCATCCCTGGGAGGTCAGGGCCTTCTGATCCTGGGTCTCCCAGCCCCTGCCCTCCTGCCTCCTCCTCTTACTCTGAGTGGGTGAGACTGGAGCGCTCAATAATGCCACATTTTAAATGAAAGCACCATATCTGTGTTCTCAGGCCCTGGAATCAGCATGCCAGGCTCGCCACTGCTCCACCACTTACTGAGGGGTATTCTCAGGCAGGATCCTCAACGTGCCTCAGTTTCTTTTTCTGTCAAATGAGGATCATCCTACCACTACCAAAGCCTGACACATAGCAAATGTAATAAGTATTTATTATTATAATCGTATTATTATGAGAGTGATATGATTACATATTGTGATATATGATATGGTGATTATCATGAGATGGTGATTATGATAGACTGGTATAGTGACAATGTAATAATGATGACGTTCATACACATTTTAATATTAATTATTAATCTTGTATTGGTAAATACTAATCCTGCAGTGGCGTGACGGTGATGACCACAGCCGGTAAGGAATAGTATTAGTAATAACATTACAGTGGTCCTGGTGATGATGATGGTGACTTCTGGGAGAATCCCTGGGTCCACCGAGCACTGATTCCAGTCAAGACCTGTGACCAGGTCTGTCTCTGCTCCTTACTCCTCTTGTGACTCTTTAATAACATTACAGTGGTCCTGGTGATGATGATGGTGACTTCTGGGAGAATCCCTGGGTCCACCGAGCACTGATTCCAGTCAAGACCTGTGACCAGGTCTGTCTCTGCTCCTTGCTCCTCTTGTGACTCTTTTGCTCCAACACGGCCACCGTGCTGCTGCTGCTGCTGCTGCTGCTGCTGCTGCTGCTGCTGCTGCTGCTGCTGCTGCGTAAGCGCTCAGCAGTCCTGAGAAGAACCTAAGGAATGCAAGAAGTCAGGTCGCAGGCTACAGGTCATACACAGCCCCAAACCACCACACACACAAGCCCCGTTTCGGGGATTCTAGAACCTTCCGCCTACATGGCGGAGTGAAAGGAGGACCAGGCCCTGAGCCCCAGGTTTGGCTGCGAATCTCTCTCTGCTCCATCGCCTCTGTCTGTGTAACTTTGGGAAAGTGAGTTCATTTCCCATCTACGAAGGGGATAAAAGCAACACCTGCTGTGTGGAGACCTGAGCGGGTAACAGAGGCGCTCGCCTGGCGCCGCACAGACGCGGGTGGAATCCACCAATTAGCCGGCTCTGCGGAGAGAGGCGCTAACAGTCCTGGCCAGCTTTTCCGAGGTGGTTCCATTTGGCAGGGATGAGCCGACCTTTCATGCTGAAGAGAAGCCGAGTGAGATCCAGAAAATCCTGCCAAAAGCCTGGGATTATTATCTTAGCTCCAGGAGTGAAGTCTTCGGGGACTGGCACACCCCACGGTTTGAATTTATAGACCCAGGGCCCCGCCAACAGCCAGCCTGAGAGGAACAGCGTTGTTCCCTCAGATGATTTTGGAGGGTTATTTTTAGCACTTCCTCCAACTCCTTGATACCATCAGAGATTCCAAATGAGAGCTGAGAATTGAGTTTGGTTTTGCATTGTGATGAGGCTTTTGTCCATCTCACTGGGCTCTGGTGAGGGCTGCTTTTCTAGGCACCAAATGAATCACGTCCCCCAGTGAGGACCATGGTGGTTGGTGACATCTTGGCTAAGATCATTCATTCACTCAACAAACACACATCAACCTCCTGTTATATTCCAGATCTGATCTCCGTACTTAAGATACATAGGGAACAAAATAGACACCGTGTGTTAGTTACCTTTCTCTCATGGCTGAGACAAAATACGTGACATCCAAAGTTGAAGGGGAAGGAGTTTATCTGGCCTACAGTTCATAGAGGTTTCAGTTCATAGTCGGCTGGCTCCAAGGCAGGGATGGCAAACAGTCATCGCAGAGGAGAAACAACATGTCGAGCACAAGGCACCAAATGCAACAAGGGGGACTTAGCAGCATCTCCCTGCCCCTTTGATCTTATTCAGGCTACTTAGGGCGGGTAGCACTCATACCCCTAATCCTAGAGCCCTTGATCCCAGAATTGCACCATGAATCAGTCCCTGCTTCACACACTCTAGATCAAGCCTGTGATTGATCACATGAGGCTTTGGGGATGGACATCTAGCACACCACTTCCCACCTTCATGGAGTTTATGTGCTAGTATGGGAGAGTAAAGAAATAAACACAAGAAGCAGGTGTGTTGTGTGTCGGAAGGTGGTGGTGCTATGAGAAGACAGCGGGATAGGGGCTCAGGTTGAACCATCATCGGGAAGGTGTGCAGAGTGGATTGTGGTCCCAAGTTTTCCATGCTCTCCTTTAGCAGAATCCTATATCCTGGCTCTGCAGGTGACATAGCAGTGCCCCCCACTCAGCGCAGGTGTAGGACATTTCCCCACCTCAGGATGCTGGGCCTGGCCATGTGGTGCCTTTGGGCCAAGGCTGTGTTGGCCACCATGGTGAATGGAGGCTTTGCAAATGCTCTTGAGCTTGGATGTGGCCTCTTGTGCCTCTGTCATTGCTGTAATCCTCCTGGAAGTCTGCAGTGCAGCCCAGCCCAGCCCAGGTCAGCCACATCACAGCCAAATTGCAGACCACAAACATGAAGAGAGATGTCATGTGAGGACTCTGTATTCATTCCCTATCACCGCCATAAGTTATAACAAACCTACTGGCTTCATCCAACACACATTGATTATTGCAAGCATTATGGGTCAGAAGTCCAAGTTGGCTCCAGGTTTTGAAAGGACAACATCAAGGTGTCTGTTGACTTGTATTTCATTGGGAGCTGTAAGTAGAATCTCTTTCCGAGCTCATTCAGGTTGTTGGCTAATTCAGGTTTCTCATGGTTGTAGGACTGTAGCTCATTTCCTGGCTGGCCATGGTTGGGGATACCTCTCCATGTCTATCTAGGAGGAGGCTTCTCTCTAGTCCTTGCATGTGATTGCAACCCCATGCAGTTCTCTTGTATGGTTACAATGAGTTTGCCTAGAAATCCAAGGTAATATGCCTATTTTAAGGTCAGCTGATTAGTACCCTTAATCACATTTGCAAAATCCCTTTACAGCAGTACCTAGGCTAGAGCACTAGCTTCACGGTCAAGCCCGTAGCTCAGAGGGCTGGTCTTCCTTTCACTACTCCATATGGGTTAGTGTACTTGAATAATTAAGGGACAGGGATTTATTTCCCTTATGGTACTGGGAATTGAACCCAGGGCCTTCACATTAAGCTACATCCTCAGTTCCTTCCTTTATTTTTTATTTTGAGACAGAATTTAACTAACTCACTAAATTGTCCAGGTTGGGTGTGAATTTGCAGTCCTTCTGTCTCCGAATCCCAGGCCTACACTGTCACACCTGGCTGGGACAGGGATCTTGGGAAACATTTGTAGGAGTCTATAGAGCTCAGCTTGAAATCTGGAGCTGTCTGCCTGGCTTGCTGTGCAGCACCATCACTGCAGAAAGCAGGTTATCATGCTGGTTAGACAGACCTCATGGAGAAGGGGGCTGTGGAGTAAGGGCAGCAACCAAGCTGTGTTTTTCCTTCCTGTTGGCTGACTTGAACTACCTCAACCCAGCTTCAGACACCTCTAGCCACAATGCCTCAGCAGGGCAGAACTTCACAGTGGAAAAACCTGGTCTCCAAGTGCCCCAAAGAGGGAGAGGTCCCACCAATCCAAGCCACTCACTCTCCAAATAATATTGGGCAAGAGAGAAATGCACTGTGTTACTCAAACATGCCACTGTTGCATAAACAATTATATTATAGCAGCTTAGTCTTCTATCCTAACACACAAATTATACCAAAGAGCAAACCAACCAATGGATATGGGATACATCAGGGGAAGAAGCAATGAGCTCTACCAAATACTTCCTGAAAGGTTGCTTGGAAGAGGAATCCAGTCTTAACTCTTGAACCTTGTGATTACAACAGATGCTCAGATGTGAAAGTGTGCAGGGGGTGGACAGAATGAGTGAAAACTGAGCAGCTAAGGGTGAGAAGAAATATGAAAATCTGACTAAAGACATTCAAAGCAATGAAGAGCAGGTCTGGGCACTTTCAGAGGTCAGGAGGTGGCACTGGGGAAGGTACTGTGAGAACCAAGAGAGCTTCTTCACCATAGGATTCTTGTCACCAGTGTGGCTGGGCTACATGGGTGGCAGGGGAGTTGAGTTTGTTAGGAAGAGGCTGGGAGGAGGACAGTGACATCCTGCTGGGTCTTGTCCCTGCCTGTAGCCCCCTCAGCACCTAACACCGCCACATAGTAATTGACCTAGAATGGCTGTCAATTGCTTCTAACTCAGAGAAGGAGGCCCTTCCCTTCACTCTCGCTGGACCAAGAGATGCCCCAACTTCAACAGCAAAGCAGAGATGAACAGCCTTCTCATGGTGACATGTATCCCCAGAATGTGACTAGGTTGAGTTTCATATCATTCAATCAGCATTTGCAGGACTGGGTGCAGTGTGGCCATAAAGGTGGATGAGCTATGATTCTCGTCATAATGGAGCTTCCCGACTCAGAGCTTATAGAAGGTATGCAGGTGGGAAACTAGAATAAGAAGGAGAAATTGATGTGCGTCACTGCCAAGTGGGGAGAGAGCATTCCAAGAACTCTGAGGAGAAAGATTACTTTCTACTTGGTCAAGTGGGAGGAGGTAGAGGGGAGGAAAGATGGGAGGCAGCAAGGCAATGCAGATTCAGGATGGAGGGATGCAGGTAATGCACCTGCAGGGTGACGCACCTGTGAGGTGACACATCTGTGTGGTGATGATGCATCTGTGGGTTGATGCACCTGTGTGCTGATGCATCTGA
This sequence comes from Heterocephalus glaber, assembly GCF_000247695.1. The sequence continues at coordinate 3,996,631 of NW_004624801.1, forward strand.
GATGAAGGTGGATGAGGGAGCCCATGTTAGGCTGGGTCTGATGGGAAGATTAAGGGGCTGGGACCAGTTCTATAGGTCTGCCCTGGCATTGTTCTCTGCTTGTACATTGAGAGGCAAATAGCAGATGCCTTGTTGAGAAGCTTCCAGGCATGACGACTGGGAGGCCTTGGCATTGTTCCCAGCCCTCGGGATTGGCAGGAACATTCAAGAATGAAGCCCCCCAACACCACCTCATGCTGGAACCCCTGCTTCTCCAGCATCTGTGGCTTCATGCCCTGTGGAACAGCCTCCTGCATGGGGTGGAGGAGGCATCTTTCTTATTGCCCCAAATTCTTCCAGTTCCCAATCCCTATCTAAAAGATGGCTTCCTGTGAGTAGTCAGGATCATGCACACCCCCATGTCACCTCTGGGGCCAAGCTGAAGGGAGGGAGAAGGGAGAACGGCGTCTTCCCATTTACTGGGAGAGGAGCTCTCATCTCTTCCTTTGTTACCAGGGCATTCTGAGTGCCCAGAACAGCCCCTTTCCTATTAGTGCTCCCTCCTCCTCCCTGCCTCTCTGAGCAAAAAGAGGGGGCTGGAAGGTTAGAAAAGCATCTCAGACCTTCCAGCAGCAAATTTCCTTGGAGCAGTGATCCTCATGGGAGACCCAGAGCCTTTCAAAGCTTGGGAACAGGGAGGGACACCGGAGAGGGTGGGGGCGGACCCCATTAACTTTCTCCCTCGAAATGGAAAGAACTGAGGGCCAGGGAGAAGGAGAGGCCAGGGTGGACTCCTGGGCCCAAGTGCACCCCCATGTACACGCTTCTCTCAAACTCTCTTGTCAAGATGAGACAAACTGTTCTTTCAGAAATCCAACCAGGGAAATGTTAATAACTGCGTCTGCGGAAAAGTGGGGAGCGGGGGAGCCAAACACTAAATAATTGAAATTCCTGAGCGCTTGTGTGGAGAGACACGATGTTCTTTGCTGTGTGCAGGAAAGGTTAATAAACACTGGTGACATTGGGCAGCTGCTGAGGACTCGCAGCGAGCAGGGACACTTCCCAGAAGGCTACCTGCGCTCGAGCTTGTGCCCGAGACCAGCATACCTTGAAGGCTTGGTTCTTCCTGTCCCTGCCCTCAGTCTGCTAGCTCCGGAAGATGCACCAAAGGCACCGGAGGGACACAGAGGACATGCTAGACCTTCTAAGTCAGGCTGGGCAATCTCAGCCCTACACCCCTACTGGCACCACAGGAGGAAGGGTGCAGCCTCTCTGCTTTTCCTTAAGGTGAAGAAGCAGGACGAGATGATGTCCCCTGCCCCAGACCCGCTTCCAGACACCTGCTCCCTAGGATGGAGCCATTTGAGATGGAACCTCGGGGCTATCTGTGCCGCACTCCCCGTGAGGGACATCATGTGATGGCAGCCACAGGCAGCCATCAGAGTCCACGCCACCACGCTTCCCGTCCAGGTGAGTGTGCAGGGGTGCACCCGAAAGCCCCTGCTGGTGGGGAGAGCCAGGACTGGAGGCGGAGGAGCCGCTCTGGGAGTGGAGGTTTCACCAGGTGCACTGCTGTCCGCTGCATCTGTCTTCACGCTGAGACTGCGTGCCAGCCTCGTCCTGCCCCACGCCCAGAGCTGTCAGCTCCTGGCAGCCAGACCCCGATGTCTCTGGATGCTGCTGGGTGCTTTGATCTCCCCAGCAAGTGCCCGGCAGCAGCAGCTTACTATCTAAATGCCACATCCGGAATCTGACAGGGGAACAAGTGCTTGGGTGACACCCAAAAGCTGCATCAACACAGTCACACTGACATTGCCATCTGCCCCTCTGTCCCAAGAGTCTCCGCATGCAAGAAGCACAGGCAGGAAAAGTAGTTGCTCCACTCAGTGGGGCAGATGTTCAGCAGAGGCTCTCATGCCTGCTTGGGCTCCGGGAGTGGTAAGGGTTCAGTGTACAAATGGAGAGCAATCCATGCCCAGCCCCCAGTAAGCCACATCTGGGCGGATGGAGTATACTTGGGTCAGTGATTCTCAGCCTCGGCACTGGAGGAGTTACTTTTTTACAAATCTAATGTCTGGGGCCTCACCTAAGAACCACTAGGTCAGAATCTGGGCACCAGGCTAAGCTCCTGCTCACATTTAAAAAGCCCCAGGTATAGGGCTGGGGATGTAGCTCAGTGGTTCTGCTGCCTGCTCTGCAAGCACAAGGACCTGAGTTCGATCCCTGGTACCAAAAAAAAAAGCCCCAGGTATTCCGAGAATGTGCAGCCATGGCTGAGCACCAAGCAGCTCACAGAAGATGGTCCATGCTCACTTTCCTGTGATCCTCGGAGGGGAGCAAGGGCAGTCGGGGAGGGAGGAGGAGGAGGAGCTTCGACACTGAACACTTGCGTTCATCTACTTCTGCAGCCTGCACAGAAAGATCCCCCAAGAGAGGGCCCCTTTCCTCCTACCTATCTTCCTTTGAGCCTAATCTTCGACACCCAACCTTAATTCTTCCTCCGATCCCCACAGCACTCGGTGTGCGCCTGTCCTGAAGGCAGGCTACATTCATGTCTGCTTGCTATGGCAGTCTCATTTCCTCGTCCAACTCTAAGCATCTTCAGAGCAGGATTTGGTCCTAAAAGCCAGCCCTTCTCAAAATGTGGTCTCTGCCCCAGGCAGGGTGGTATAAGATTGTAATCCCAACACTTGGGAGGCTGAAGCAGAAGGATTGTGAGCTGGAGCTCCACCTGGGCAACTTAGTGAGATTCTGTCTCAAATTTTAAGAAAAGATAAGAAAAAAGAAAGAAAGAGCTGGGGATGGAATGCAGTGTGAAAGCCCAGGGTTCAATTCTCCCCCCTCAAAAAAAGTGTGGCCCCTGGATGGTCATTATCACCTGCCAGCCTGTTAGAAGTGCAGACTCCCCCTCTCTGGCCCACACACAAGTCAGAGCCCTGGGGATGGGCCCCAGCAGCCTGTGTTCTAACAAGGCCCCAGGGACCCCGATAGTGCTCCTGTCCCAGCAGCACTGTGCTGGACTCCACCCTGGTACTCAAAAGTGTGGTCTCTGGGCCAGTAAGTAGCCTTAGCATCACCTAGGAACCAGCTGGACACAGAATCTCAGGGCTCGAGTAGGCTTTGCCTTTTCCCAAGATGGGCAGAGGGTGTGCATGCAGAGGGAAGTGTGAGACACGCTGCCTTCTCCAGGGAATGCCTTGGCTGGCTCCCCAAAAAGAGAAGAGGGAGCAAGCATCGTCCCCTTCTTACCTCAGGGACTTTACCCCTGAGTTTGTTTCCAGCGGTTTTCAGCCTTATGCATGAGCTACAGATGGTGGGGTCCCACAGAGAATTTAGGGAAGGTTAAGCAAACAACACATGGCATTGCCCCTTATCCCTGTGTCAGACCAGGGGAACAGATGTGGCTCTAGGGTGGCTGTAACTGATTGGTGCATCCCAGCTGTCCGTGTTCCTGGCACTGTCCCTAAAGGTGAACGAGCAGGCACTGAACTGAACCCCTTGAAACTGCCCAGGGAGCCAACGTGCTGAAAGGGGCCCCTCCTGGGGAGTGACCATTGGAATCACACCAAGGTTGTCACGTAAGCCAAGCAAAGCTCCTGCTGGCTCACCTTCTCCTGCAACTTGTCCCTTCCGGCCTCCCTGGATGCACTCCCCTCACATGCCCTGGATAAAACAGCGGCATCCTGGGGCCCAGGAATGGGGCCCAGGCCAGTTGAGCAGGGACAGAGGAGGGAAGAGGATACTGTAAGATCCTCCTGCCTCCAAGCCCAGCGGCTCTCTGGGTTCATTTCAACAAGTACTGAAGCACCTACTATGTGCACAGAGCAGTGCTTCCTCTCTGCCCCATGGACATGTCACACGAGAGGTTATTAAAAATGTATTTAATATAAGTTTAATATTCAAATGCCAGCTTCTCCTGACAGGTAATAAATAGCTGCTTTGAGTCCAATTTGAGGTTTTGATTTAAAAAGAAAAAAAGTTAGCTATCAGCCATCCATCTGGGATCGAATGAGAGACTCTTCCCCCTCCTCCCCTGAAACCCATCGTCAGAGGCCATTACTACTTTCCATACTTGGAGAATATTGTGTATGGGGTTTAATGTCCCCGGGGGACAAGAGACCATTACAGGGAGGAAAAAAAGACATATTTCCATCTCTGTTCCAATACACACAACCTAATTAAGATTTTATAAACATTCACCCAACAGGAAAACACACACACACACCCTCACACACACACACACACACGCACACACTCACACTCACACACACCTAAATTAGCAAGGCAAACAGAGACTAGATTAAGTGGTTTTCTTGCCTCTTTCTGTCCAGCTTTAATTAGGCATCTGTCCCGGGGAGGGTCATGTGGTGGCATGGTCTCATTTGGGTTTCCTAGATTTGGGGCTGCTGGGTCTCTGTGTCCTCACGTGGGGCACGCGGCTCTATCTCTGTGAGAGACTGCCTGCTGTTAGGCTCTGGAAGGAGAGAACAGGCCTCGTCCCCCACCCCCCAGCCCCATCTCAGTGACCTCCCTGTGGCACCTGCTGAGCAGCCCCCAGTGTTGTGGATTTGGCCCTGGCAGAACCCCTGTGGCAATGCCAGGTCCTGCCAACACACTCCAGATGCCAGGCTCTGGGGCCAGAGCACACAGGCTGCGTCTGGGCCTGTTGTCCCCTGATTCCAAGTGTCAGAGGTGCGTCTCCCCCACCCAGGATGTTGTCTGGAGGCTGCCCGTGGCCCAGCTGACTTCGCATCCCTATGTCCACACTCTCCCTGCTAGAGGAAAATATAGGAGATAATTAGCTTTCTCCCTCTTTGTGTGTCCCTGGGGCTGTTTGGGAAAGTACATTGTCTTCACATGTGTAGAAAATTAAATCTGCTGTGTTTTTGAAGAGCAGGGAGGGGGGAGTGGAAGGGACATGTCACTCACTTATTTGGGCAGATTGAGGGGTGGAGCGCAGAGGGGAAGCTCAGTCCTCTGAGGCCGGACTGAATGTCTGGGACGGAGTGTTTGGGGCCAGAGAAACCAGCCAGCCTGGACTGAGGATCTGTACTCTTGGTGCTGTCTGGGAGCAGCCCCCCGCCCCCGCTTGGAGCAAGTCTTTGTTTCCTGGAACAAAGTAACAGCTACACCTACCAGATAAAGCCTAATCAAACCACCCAAGACAGGCTGTGAGGCTGCAGGAAGGACAGGCCTGAGCTGCAGAAGAGACCAGGACGTAGCGTGTTTGAGTGTCTGCCACAATGGCTGTCACCCGCTCATGGACCCAGCAATCTGCAGCCCTTGTCTGCCCCGAAGTCAGTGCTCGCAGAATCCTCTGCACCATCCCTCTCCTCACCTGGGCACCAGGGCTAGGAGGCCTATGAGAGGGTCTAGGGAGGTACAGGATCATAGTCCCATTTGAAAGATGATAAAACTAAGCCTGGGAGATTATTAGCACTTATCCAAAATCTCACTGGTCCACACTGCTGAGACAGAGAGAACTCATTAATTATTCCCTTTACCCTGGAAGAGTGGGGGTTTCTGCTCCTCTCTCTACCCAGCAAAGCAGAAGCAGGAGAAATCGATGCAACAGGGGTCAGAAAGACAAAGAAAAGGTTGCTGATTTATTTTAATTCAATGATAATTTCTCAAGTGCAAGTCTCCTGCCACGGTGACGTAGGAGCGTAACAAACCTGACTTGGGGTTATGTACAATCCGGATGGAAAATGATTCACTATCAAAGCAGTGATGGCCAGGCAGCTGGATCTAAGGCCACCAGCTGCTCTAAGGAAGGTGGGGGTGGGGCATACAGCACATGCCGCAAAGCTTGGCAGCCTTGCCTCCCTCCAGCTGATGGAGACCCTGCAGGAAGCTATCCACCCTCTTGTGCACCCTGGCATCCTCCGGGACCACCACTCAGCCCCTTATCCCAGGATAGCTGCAGCAAGCACAAAAGCAGCCAGCCCCTCATGAATTAGCTGAAGTGACTCTCACTTTGTATACACATGTTTACAATCAGGGCCAGATGGTGAAGTGCTGGATTCGTTTCAATGCCACTCGAGTGAGCTTAGCTGAGCCGAGCTTTGCAAGTGGCCCAGTAACAGCAACATGAAAGGAGGAGGGCGACCCCTTCCTCAGACACCCACCCTCAATCCACTCTTGATCTGAGAGGCTGTGTATTAGCCCTCACTTAAAAGCAGTCTTAGCTTGTCAGCTGTCAGAACTTTTTATCAAATCTCCTGAAATTCTACAGACAGAAGAAAGACACATAACCCACTCTGATATCTTCCAGAGTTTCTTTCCTTTTTTTGAAAAATAATAAATAAAGCACATTCGATGGAAAGGAGCTTGCAAACGATTGCCGATGACAGTGTTTATGTTGCCAAATTATTTGTACTGGCAGGAAGAGAGGGTGGGCTGAACGCAGATCACATGGAGTGATTATTTACCAAACTATGAAGGCAGCCTTAAGTGACATGATAGAGGAGAAGGAGGAGGGGAGATAGTTGGCAGCATACCAGACAGAGTCAAGTGAATCTGTGGCTTTCCATCTGCTTTCTCCCCCAAAGACAGTGGCAATTGGCCCATGGAGGACAGCTGCCCACTGGAGCCAGAAGGAAAGGGGCTGTTGGCTTTCAGGGAGACTGGGCCCAGGCTTCCAGCTGGCAGGGGCCAGGAAGGTGGTGGGAACCAGCTAGCCATTACCCCAAAACTCAGGCCCAAAACATCCCTGCCCTACAAAGCCCATGACAGCCAGATGCAACACCAAAACATTTGTAAGACAAAGAAAAGGAAGGAAGGAAGGAAGGACAGAAGGGAGGGAGGGAAAGAGAAAAGGAAAAAAAGGGCATGGGGGAGAAAAACTAAAAACTAAAGATAGATTCTTGTTATCTCCAATGTAGGAATCATAGGGCTGATTAGAAAATAACAAAATTTTTGGAAAGAGCATGCCAGAACTCCCTCCATCACGACGAGGGCATCCCATTCTAATTGTTGCCTTGGGAGGCCACACATTTCTTCCAGGGATGTAGCCACCATGCAAAGCACCTTCTTTTGAAGTTTACCTGGGAAACTGGCTTGAGAGTCAGTTAGTGAGAAATGCTTCCCAGACAATAGTCTGACTCTGGCTGAGTGTGTAGGGGAGGACGGCAGTGGTGACAGTGGAGGTGGCTGGTGGGATTTGGGGGTAATAAGTTACACAACACTAGATACCTGATGCAGTGAGAAAATGGGGGAATGCATTGGCAGGTGTGTGCCTTTGCACTCATCTGCAAAGCTGCATTTTACCTCAAACCCAGATCCTGTTTCACAAACAAGTATTTAAAAAGAATTGAGGGGTATGGATCTTGCAGTGAGGACTACAGACTGCACCCCTAATATAGCTCCATTCGAAGTGGCTGCTCTTCACATCCACCCCCAGCCCTCCTCTGAGTCCTCCCCTGTGTATCAGGAGAAGTGGCTCCATTTTTTTCAATGACTTCTTTTGTCTAATGTTATCATGCAACTTCCCAAGGTACTGGTGGGCCCCAGCTATGAGGACTATACCTACAGGCTCCAGGGACTCAACAGGCATTTGAGGAATGAATGAATCAATAAATAGGGGTAACCAGGGTGCCTGGCCAAGCCCTTCTCTCCATCCAGCTCTCTCCCCTGTCAGCAGGACCCAGTGCAGGATGGAGGGAGAAAGAAGAGATAGATAGCTTCATTATTATTGCTCAAGCTAATGAGCTGGGAAGGAGAAGTAAAACGAGAGGACTATGGAATGGAGGACCGGACGAGTGATTCTCCCAAAGTGATTATTTAGAAAACGCAGTGGCAAACTGAGAGTGAGCTGGTTTTCATTGCTGGATAATGAGCCCAATGATAGAGGAAAGGGCTGGCTGGCTGGAAGTGAGAAGAGGGACTTTTTCTGCTCCCCGTCAGACCAGAGCCAGGGAATCTGAGGGGACCAGAAGAGAGCCTGGCCAGCTGTGAGGAGGTAAGCAATTTGGGTGGGCAGCTGTCTGTTTTCTTCCAGACAGAATAAACACATCCTTGCCTTAGAGACAAAGACTTCCTCCTCTGGGCGGAGCCACCTTCTGCTTCTAGCTGCAGCCGTCATGTGGGCCCCTGCAGACAACTTGATGACGTCCTCAGAGCCTTGCTGACCAGAGAATGAATCTTCCCTGGATCTTGCACCATGAGCAGCCACGTCCTGGGCACAGGTACAGGCCAGGGGCCCTGCTGCCCCTCACGGATGTCGGTGGCAAGGGATCAGTTCTGCTGTCCTCAGACAAAGGACTCAACCTGATGGGGGAGCGGGGACAGGATCCATCCCACCACCACACTGCCCCGTGACTTGTAGTCACTCAGTGCAGGAACACTGGCTGTGACCACTCAGAGTGGACCTACCGAGCAACAGGACCTGCCTGACACAGGCCATTGGGAAGCACAACCAAGGCCTTTAGGCCCTAGAAATCCAGGGTTCCTAGATTTTGCAATTAAAAATGAAGATACTCAGAAAAGTTTGGATTGCAGAAAATCGGCAGAAATTAATTTAACGTAAGTCTATCCCAGCTAATACGTGAGATACACTTATACTAAATATTATTTGTCATCTGAAATTCAAATTTAACTTGGCATTCTGTATTTTATCCTGCAATCCTGAGTGACCCCTCTACAACCCACCCTTCCCACCCTCTCCTGTTCCCTCCAGCTACACAGAGCCGGGTAGAAAAGGCAACCACTCAAGATACTGAACCTCATTGGGCCAGCCTTGGAGATCTGCAAAGATGGAAGATGTGGTGCTAGTTACCAGTGCTGGACAGCAAGCCACCCCAAACTTAGTGACTCAGATCAGCCAATTTACTCCCACACTGGGAACTTGGACAGCGTGAAGTCTGTGCTCCTCTCAGTAGGCTGGGGACACTCAGCTGCTGAGGCTGGTCTCACCTAGAGGTGTCTTCCTCACCTGCCTGCTGGGCTGTTTGTTCATGCAGCCCTGGTGCACATGGTCTCCTTGTGTGGCCTGATCTTCCTGGCGAGGCAGTTTCCGGTCCTGGAACTTCTTATATGGTAGCTCCAGGCTCCAAAGCTGAGTGTCCCCATGTACCCTAGCAATGTACTCCAGTCTTTTCTGACCCGGCTCAGAGGTGCATGATGTGACTTCTGCCACCATCCACTGGGGACACAGACACAAGTGCACCCGGATTTAAGGGCAGAGGAACAGACCCATCTTCTCAATGGCAGGAGTGTCAGAGAATCAGTAGGCTTGTTTTGAACCTAATGGCAAAGAGGAAAGAAGGCAGTGAGTGTGATTCTGATGAGGATGGGGCTCTCAGTGAGATGTGGAGGTGGGAAAGTTCTCACCACAGGGAAGGGACCGAAGAAGGAGGCGGGAGGGAAGGGGAAGCTCCTGGAGGGTGGGGAGACCAGGAATCGTGAGATCTGCCTGTGAGGAAGATTGGAGAGCTGGTGCTGATGCCATGGGGATGGCAGGGATCCGTTCCAGAGTAACGGCAGCCCTGGGACAGGAGACACAGCATCGAGGGGGTGAGAGTCATTGAAAAACCTCAGAAATGCTCCTGGCCCACGGATGGTTTACACACACTTTAGCAAAATCGTCTGCCACCAAAATTGCATTCAACTGACACCATCTGCACTGATCTCCCGCTCACAGTCCCCCAGGCCCCCTCTCCACGCCCACCCATCTGCATGCCCGCGTCCCCGAGTCCCCTGTCTCCACCCGAGAGTAGAAACATTTGCCTGCAGCAGAGTCCCCTCTCCCCACTGGCGCTGAAAGCAGATTTGGGCCGCAGCACAGGGCCAAAGACCATGTCTGCAAACCTCGGAATGAGGCTGAGGGGGACATGCAGTGACCTCCAGCAAACAGACAGTAGGGGAGGGCAGGTGGGCTTGCTGGGGGGGCAGCTGCAGACCCCACAGACTGCATGGCACACCCCACCCTCTCTACTGTCCCGCCTGCTGGGGGCAGGGGGTTGGGATTCAGCAATCCTGATCTCAGCCTCTTTGCCAGGCAGAGATGCTCACCACAGCCCTCCTCCTGGGTGCCCTCCTCTGGGGAGCCAGCAGCAGGCCAGACTGTTGTTTGAGGCGGTGGGAGCTGGCACCACATGGAGATCATGCCTTTTGATGCCTTAGTTAATTGGATTTTACAGCACCCTCTCTTGCCTGGCCCATCCTTATTAAACGGCAGAGAGGCGAGGAGGAGAGGAACAGCTGGCAGCTGATCACCAGTGGGAAGGGAAGGTGAGGACAGTGCCCTCTGTGGAAAGTAATCAAGGCCAGGCCTCTCTAATGCACTGCCTGCCTGTGTAAATCTCAAACAGCACCTAGAACTGAGCGGGGCCACAGAGGTGAGCTGTCTTTATTACTACTCCTCTCATTTCCGGAAGGGTGACATCTCACCCACGTGCCTACAGAATCCCACGCGTGTGTGCATGCATGCACACACCCACATGCACCCACACTCACTAAGTGGTGACCCAGATGACCTGCACAGGGCCTCTGATCTGCTGCTCTTGTACCATGTGGGAGGAGACTGGCTTCTCACAGCTGAGCTACCCAGGCTTTAGCCAGCCTGGCTGTTCTGCTGTTTGTCCTGGTGTATGACTCCATGTCCCTTTATCCTCTGATAGGGGGGTTGGAAAGCAGGAATTTACTGCTTCACCTTGCTGTCTTAGGCCCATCATTTCAAAGAAAACAGTGGTTTACTCAACATGATGCTGGCAACACGGGCTGGGCGAGGGGTGCTGGTCTCCCTTCTTTGCTCGTGGGGTGGCACCACATATCCACCTGGCCTCACCTAGGCCCTCACCTGGCCTCGACTAGGTATGGTACTCTTCCTGCCTCCTGACCTCAGGCTGCTTTGACCTGTGGCACGTGACCAGCTGCAAAGCAAGGAGAGGTCTGGGCTGAGCTTACACAGCCAGCCTGGTCCTCTTAGCATACTGTTATGCCCAAAAAAGGACACACTCTGGTAGCCTACTGATCCAAGGAGATTGGAACTCATGGAGCAGGACCTGATTTCAGCCACAATCAGCAGCTGGGCTAGGTGAGCCAGGCCCCAGGCCACCTGTGGAAGATGTATGAGATCCAGAATCCAGGCTCACCTGTGCTTCCAGGTGAGGTCGCTGTGTCCACTCCACTCCACCTTCACTGAGACTGACAGATAAATAGTGTGCACCTCACTCAGTACACAGAAACACATTCTGGATGCATCTAAAATGAAATGGAAAACAATCAAAGCATAAATACATTTTTAAAAGACCCCCAAAGCTTAAAGGCAAAGGATAGTTAGAAAGAAAAAAGACCCATGGATATAACCACAGACTTTTTAAACGATGCCATGTGATAAGCAAACTGAAACTGCACCATAGCACCTGCTAAAGAGTAAGCTTAAGCACCAGGCACAGTGGTACAGGCCTATAATCTCAGCTACTTGGGAGGCTGAGGCAGGAAACTCACAAATTCCAGCCCAACCTGGGCAGTTTGGACACAGCTTATCTCAAAACTTTAAAAATACATTTTAAAGCCTGGGGATAAAGTCCAGTAAGAGTGCAGTTATGGCAAGAGATCCTGAGTTCCATCCCCAGTATGGCAATTTAAAGAATAGTAAACTTAAACTTGGGTCTTGTTGCTCTGGTAGAGGGGTGGGGATAGGTTTGTAGTAGACACTGCTAAAAGGATGTGAGGAGAAGAGAAACTGCTTCTGGAAGTCTGGGGTCAGGTGGAGAGAGGGGCAGAGCCCCAAGGAGAGAACTGGGGGCAGAGGTCCTATCCAAGTGCAGGCCGTAGGGCCCACCCTCACCTGAGATCTGATATGCAGTCTAACCCAGAATTATGGCAAGCATGCCATTCGTGCACCAGGAGCTGGCTGACACAGAACCATTTCCAGAACTTTGACCCAGGGGTGACAGACCTGAGTGTGAGCAGAGCCCCAAGCAGCCCCTGCTGCAGAGCCCAGTCCAACAGGGCCAGGCACAGCATTAAGGGGCACCTGCAGAGACAGTCCTCCAGGTCTGCTTGCAGCTGGCTATGTGGCTTCCAGGAAAGGGCTTGCATGTCCCAGGTCCCCAGTGTGCTCTAAGGGAACCACCAGGCACCAGGAGGATTAGCCAAAGGAAGAGTCCCATCCTAATCTCTGGAACTGGACGGGGAGCCTTATAGACCCAGAGCTGGGGACAGAAGGAAGCAGACACACACACACACACAAAAGAGAAATTCAAAGGTTCTCATTAGTCAAGGGAAATTGGGATTAGGGAGAAAAAAAACAGCTACAAAGTAAATCCATTTAAAAGATGCAAAGACATAAATGCTTGATTGCAATTTTATATTTAAAAAGAAATGACAAATTATGAAACAATTTGTTTTAGCTTACATTTAACAAAAGCAGGCTGTGAATGCAACTGTTTTTTAATTCTTTGAATGAACAAAGAATAAAGCGTTGATTTGAAGGGCCTAATTTTTCTGACAAGATTGTCTGATAGCGCTGTACAACAGCCTTGATTTCGCGTTTGACTTTTGCAGCACAATCATAAAAAGGACATTTTTGCCAAAAAAAAAAAATATTTGAAGGCATCATCAATTTTCCCCAATGGCCTGTCTTAATCCTCTAAAATTCCAATCTCTCTCTTTTGAAGCGCCTGTCATTTCATCAGCCGGGTAAATTTTCCCTTCTGTAATTGTTACTGGCTGAAGACGCCTCTGTAGCCTCATTTGCCAGTAGCCTTGCATGTGATTCAAGTAATTCTCCATAGTCACTTTGATCAACCTCAGAAAATTTTGCATCTTTTGCAAGATCTGAAATTGTCTCACATACTTCAGAGAGTTGACAACATGTGGCTAACAGGAACAGACTGACCCATGGCTATGATGATGAGGAATGGGAAAACACACTGATGTGAGGAGGCATGAGGCCTGTGGGAGTCATGACAGGGTTCTAACAGGTCAGCTCATGGTGGGATAGTTTGGTGTTAGGACAACATTTGCATTGTTATGTGACCATGCAACTTCCAGGACTCAGGTCATAAAATATGGAAGGTGAGGAGCTCTGTGTATGATGAAGAGACATTAACCACAATATGTAAAGAGCTTATATAAAGCAACGAGGAAAAATGGGCACAAACAAAAGCCTTTTATGAAAAACACAAAAGGCTGATAACCATAGGGGGAGACTTTCAGCTTCACTGTAAACAAATGCACAACAAAGCAACATTTTACCATCAAATGAATGTTTTTAAATTATAATTCTCAATGCTGCAAAGGCTGTGCAGAACTGGGCCTTCCTTCCTCGCTGCTCAGAGGTGTAAATTGGTACAGGCTTTCCAGAAAACAAATGCAAAGCTGTATCCAGCCTTCAAATCATTTCAGCTGCATCATATTTTTTTATACAGTCCCATGTTGCCTGGGCAGATCCTCACAGCATTCTTAAAATGAACAAAGACTAAATCAAATGTTGATTTTGAGGGCGTAATTTTTCTGGGGGGAAAAAATTCTGTCTAGTGGCACAAAACAATATCCTTCACTTTGAGTGAAGTTAATTGCTTTTCAGCTCTCTCAAAAGTTTGATCTCTCACTCGGAGGCCACTTTGTGCAGGAAATAAAGACTTTCCTCTCTGGAGGGACCCATAGGAAGGGGCATGAAGCAGAGCATGCCACCTCCAGGAGCCAACACCAAATGTCAGGCAGCTGCTGTCTCAGCCACCGGGCTCATACCTGCAGCGAACTCGAACTGCTGCCCCCTCCAGGTCTGTGTGTCCCTCCCAGACCCTGAGAATCTGGACAGTGAGTTCCAGTGGACAGCTGTCTGCCAACATGTGCACAGTGGGTATCTCTAGGCAGAGAGGGTAGGGAGTCTGTAAACTTTCTTCTTTTAATTTTCTGTGGATTTATACCTTTCTACAATGAGCAGGCATCACATTTACAATCATAAAAGGAAACTTTACTTTTAAAAGAGACAAAAAGGGGAATGGGATGAACAAAGCACAAAAATAGAACAGGAAGGAGAGGTATAGAGAAAATATTAGGACAATTCTAAGGTTGGAACCTTCAGTAGCATGTGGGCTGGGTGGAATCAGACAGTGAGGGTCCAAAATTATTTGCATCAAAAGAGCATTTATTCCTGCAGGTAGTGAGGAACCAGGTAGCCTGAGAAGGCCATCCCTTGCAGAGCACAGTGGGAAAATAGCAAGTTCTTTGGAGAAAGGACTGAGTTGCTGAATCAACCCTTACCTGAGGCATATTTACCGCTGGACTTTGCAGATACATGGGCCAATAAATTCCTTTTATTTTTTAGGGCACTTTGAGTCAAATTTTCCATTATTAGTAACGGAAAGTATTACAACTGGTAGAATTTCAAAGGGAATGTGGCTTGGAATCAGATGTTAAGGTAGACCTGTCATTTTCTATATGGGTTAAAATAATAGAGCAAATCTCTTTAAGCCCCAAATAATTCACAGAGCCTTCATCTTGCTGTGGATGGAATGGGATGCGTGTGGTCTCTCTCACAGGCATAAGGACAGGTGTTTTCTGGGTGTAATAAGACTCTCAGATGAGTAAGCCCTCCTTGTAGGCCCAGAACAGTTTGTCTGGCTGCAGGACTGCACTGCCTGTGCAGGTCAAGTCTGTAGGGAAGTATGCGACAAGAAAAGCAAGGCTGGCCATGAGGCACCTTGCCTGTTCTAGTGTGTGTAGGAGAGATGGGAGAAGTTGGAACAGTACAGATTCTGATTCAGCGTATCTTGGGTGGGGCCCCATCCTCTGCATTTTTAGCAAGTTCCCAGGGGACACCAGGAGCCAGACTTAGGTCTAGGAACACCTCCCACCCAGCCCATCCCCCATGGCTGCACACATCTGAGAATCACGTTTAAGAAATCAGGCTCTGGTGTCAGGGATTCCCTCCCCATTGGCCTCTCTATTCCTTGGGTTCCTCCCATGTGAGTACAGGGTAGTGATAGTTCCAACCTGCTGGGATTGCTAGGATGAGGACTCAGTATGGCGCCAGGCGTAAAGTATGTGCTCAGTGAATAGGAGCCATGTCTTTTTATTACAACGCAGCAAAATGCCCTCGTGGTCTAGGATTGGAGTAAAGTTACAAGTAAACCCACTTTGTACTTTGTTAGCCAAGAATAAATGAAATGCATTAAAAATCTCTTTGGGACCCTTCAAAGAACATCAAAGGTGATTTCATTCATCCTGTAGCCAAATGTGGGAATTCTAACTCTCTTGTTTCCACACTGCTGGTGCCCTAGGCTTCCTCATCCCCCCTCTGGTTCAACAACCTATGTCAAGCTTCCGTTAGCACCCCTGGCTTGCTTCTTGGCTTGGCCTTTGTTTTGCTTTGTTGGGGCATGGAAGGGTTCAATTGTACTCTGTATCTTTGCCTAGTCCCCAAATTCTGCGCAACCAGGAGCACCTGAACTGACTGTGTCCATGGCTCTCTTTTTGTTAAGAATGGAAAAAGGGAATGCCAGGAGATGCAATCAGAAAGGGAATTTTTAGACAACATAACATACATTCAAGAGCCAAGTCAGCCTGATGAAGAGCTGAACTAGGCTCAGGCCCCAGGTTCTCTTCCTCTCCTGGTTCTGCCTCCCCTGGACTGATAACATTTTCTAGTTCCAGAAGCTGCTCCACCCCAGAAGGAAAGCACCTGCCACCCTAGGAATTCAACTCAAAGGCCCAGAATTGAGGCTCCTTGGCTCTAATTGGCTCATTTTGGTCATGTGTCCACCCCTGAACCAATCCTATCAACCAGAGAGTGGGAACCGCTCATTGGTTTAGCCCGGGTCATGTGCCCTGACTAGGGGTGGAGCCAGCTTCAGCAGAACTGCAGGTCAGAGGGTAGAGAGGGGACTTGTTATAAGAATGTGGCATTGATATTATTAAAAGGAGAATGAACAAGATGCTGAATGAGAAGAACCACACACACTTAATCCACTGTTCTGGGAAGTCCTTTCTCCATGGAAGGGCGGGAAAGATGTATGAAAACCCTGCAGACTGCCAGGAAGGAAATGTCAGTGGGCTGAGAGGTCCTGGCTGCGCTGGGCATGGACTCACTGGAGGTTGATATAGGAATATAGTTTCCACATCTCAGGCTGTCAGTATACAGTTCATACACCACATAGCACTGGAGTACTTTCAACATGCCACTGCCTGCTCAAAACCTGCCATGGGGATGGGGTGTGGCTCAGTGACAGAGTGTTTGCCTGGCATACATGAGGCTCTGGGGTCCATGCCCAGCACTGGAGGGAAAAGCTTCTCTACCTGACATTCAAAATTCTCCATGACCTCACCCCAACCTGCCCAGACTACATGCACTCCCAGCATACACTGTATCCTGTGCATATATCCTGGAGTCCTTTTTCCTGACACCCAGCATGGCTATTCTTATTTCTACATTTCTGTTCCATAGCCCCAAAGCCTAGAAGTTTCTTTTGTCAACCTCTCCAAATCTTGGCAGAAAGAGCTCTGGAGGAGGAAGCAGCAAGCTCATTTTCATCTTGACTCACACAACTTGTGCACCCTTGTACCAATCGCTCAGCTGAGCAGATCGCAGTTTCCTCATTGGTTGGCACAGTTGGCAACCAGCTTCTGCCTGTCCAGGTCACAGAAGTGGTTGTGAGAACCAGTAGAGATGAAGCATGGGAAAGGCTTTCAAAAGATACTTGCCAGTGATAAGAGCCATCTTTTCTGAAAGACCAAGCCCAAGTTATTCCCCCAACTATGGGCTTCTTTGGTGTCCTCAGTGTCCCTGGGTCTCATACCTGCTGGCCTCCTGGTCTCCACTCAGAGCTGAGACTGAAAACACTACGGGATTGAAGGGATCTACACCCCACAAGACACCATATAGAGTCCTTTCAGCTCTAGGCTCTCAAGATGCTGCAGATGCAGAGAGGAACCAAGTGCCCGTTAAGCTTAATTGTCACGTTGATTGGATTAAGACACTGGAGAAGTGATTAGATTGTGGTCATGTTGTACTCCTAAGTAAATTAATTCACTGATGTTCATAGCCAAGCACACTGTTAGGAGGTGGAGCCCAGTTAAAGGAGGCGGGTAACTGCAGGAGAGGGCGTGTCTTTGGACTGTATATCTATAGCTGATGCTCTTCTCCTGGCTCTGCTTCCTGTCTGCCATGAAGTGAGCAGCTTTGCTCCACCACATCCTTCTGCTGTGGCGTCTGCCTTGGAGCCAACTTACCGTGGACTAAACTCTCTGAAACTGTGAGCTAAATTAAATCTCTCCTCCTTTATACTGTGGATGGCAGATAGGTTGTCCAAGCAATGGAAAGCTGATGATTCAAGCTGCTTCTGAGCTTCCCTTCTCTGACTAGAGTGGAGCTATCCTAGTAGTTGGCTGCCACACACCCCTTGCAAGAGAGTATCCAGACATGGAGGAAACAGACCTTTGATGTCATGACATTCCAAGAAAACTGCATGAAGGGCTATTGTGAGCCACTTCAGGCTGCATAACAAAATATTGTAGACTGGAGGACTTACATAACAAATCTGTATGTCCCCCTAGTTCTGGATGCTGAAAGCTGAGACTCAGGGACACTGGGAAACCAGGAGCCAGCATGCTGGGCTCTGAGGAGGCCTCTCTTCCTGGTTTGTATGAGGCTGCCTTCTAGCTGTGTCCTCCTATGGCAGAGAGAAGGCCAGCAAACTCTCTGGTGTCTCTTATAAAGACATCAACCCTATCATACAGGCTCTGTCCTCATGACCACATGGAAGCCTAAATACTTCCTCAATGTCCTGTCTTCAGATACCATCACAATGGGGGTTAGGGCTTCAATATGATGGGGGCAGGGCCAAATAATTAATATAAAACACAAGCTTTGTCAGAATCTTCCATACCTTCCACTGAAGCCCTAACCCTCTGCCTCTACCCCTACCCATGGCTATTCAGAGTTGCTCCTTATAGACTACTCCAACGTACGTGCAAAATAAACCTTGTCTTTGATCCTGCTAATCTGTCTATTATTAGTTAGTTTACAGGCCCTTGGCTGCTCACACCTGAATTGGTAAGGTAAAATCAAGCATTGTAAGGTCACAAAAATATATTTCTCATTTCCTTCATACTCCTGAAAGGACACAAACAGAAATGTGAATCTTCCAGTGAGGGCAGGTTGACCCCTTGTTTTGGGGCCTCTGGGTTTTACAAAGACAGCACCCTCTGTCAGTGTTAACAAGAAGACAGTAGGAGGCCACAGTTTTTAGATAGAGAGAATAAATAATCTACACGTCAATGACAATGTCCTCTGACATTGTGATTTCTCTAAAGTGATAATAAAATTTCTTCTCCCAAGGGGACTCAGAAGATTAGGGGCCTGGACTCCAGGGAAGAAAGACCGAGAGACCCAGCTTGGCCGGACACTCCTGGGGAGGTGAGTAGTCAGCCAGGCCTGTACCAGGCAGTATCAGCTAGAGCTGGTTTCCACTGGTATATGAGGGATGCTTGTGAAATTTCAGAAATTTGGGGCACATGGGAGATTTAAACTGGCCACAGTGGGAGCATTCGCACCATGGAAATGGACAAATGTTAGAAACCTAGCTGGGCATAGTGGCACATGCTTATCATTTGAGCACTCTGGGAGGCTGAAGCAGGAGAATCAAAATCTTGATTGAGGCCTGGCTTACCACTCACTTCCCACCAGAATGTCCCATCCCAAGCTGGGAATCTAGGTCTCTCTCCCAAGGTTGGGGCCCAAGGGGAGTAGAGTGAGAAAGGGAGTCCATAGACCCTGGGAGCAAGCAGGATCCTTGCGCCTTCTTTTCTGACTTATAATTCCCTCTGCCTTCCCTAAGAAGAGAGTGCCCAGTGGTGTGATGCAAAGTGCTTGACAACTGCTGCTCTGGAAGGAGGAGGGGAAGCTCTGATTTGTACCTTTTTTTTTTTCTTATTATACTGGAGATTGAACCCAGGGTCTTTGCACTGAGCTACAACCTCAGCCCTATTTTTATTTTTGTATTGAGATAGTTTCTTGCTAAGAAGCCCAAGCTGGGCTTGAACTTGTGCCTGTGTTATACTTGGGTCAAAACTGCCCAGAGAACAAGCAGGCACAGCATCCTGAGAAGCCCAAGGGGCAGGGCAAGCTCTAATAACCAGCAGGGAGGACCTGATTGGGAAACAGGTAAGCCTTCCTCAGGGGTTCCTAGTGCTCCTTGGGGTGAAGAATCCATAACTGATCAGGTTTCCTAGGGCCAAATGGGGACAGGGACACTAGAGTTACCTGGGAAGGAGGGGTGACAAATGCTAAGCTACAAGTGGTTTGCGTGGGCTGTTAGAAAGTTCTCTGCGTGATCTGGATCCTTCGGTCACCCCAATCCATGCTTACTGCCTAAATCATGGCGGTTTGCTGGAAATCATCCGGTAGCATGCATCCGTAGGCACGTGGAGCAACTTGGGCATCCTCTGGATAGCTCAGTGTGGCTACTGGAGAGTGTGTTTTGGGCTGAGCTCCTCTGGTGCCCATGTGGAAGTCCACACAGAGAGCTAAACATTTTTCACCATAGCCAGAAACGGCCACCACTTTGGCTGTCTCCCTTCACCACATCCACCAACTGGTCAAAGTAGAGCAAGAGGAACCAAGAAGTTGAGAGACCTGGGAGAGCAAAACCATTAGTTTAATGAAGTGATCTTGCCCCTCCCTTCAGTGCTATGCAATGAATAGATTTGCAATCACCATCTCAAGGGTACATGAAATGGTGCATGACTTTATTTTGTTTAAGTTAAATTCAATCTGACTTCAAGCCCAATCCCATGAGGAGAGGAAGTAACACAATCTTGTTGACTGCTGGGGCTCTCTCCCTGATACCTCCCTCCCCAGGGTCATATGAAGGAGACAGCGGTCCTTGCAGAATAAAACTTTCGGGCAGGCTGTGGTCTACATCAGTCCCCTGAAAGCCAGCAGCTCTCCAGCACCTGGGCTCTGTTGAGGTGGGAGCCCTCGTCCTGCCCGCCCCCACTTCCCATGGCCCCCATCCACAGGGCACTCAAAGGAGCTGGCTGCAGATCCTTAAGAGCCTCCAATGTCCTCAGGCCTCCTCAGGGACAGTCTTCCTTCTTTGCTGCTTCTGTCCTGTCCTGCAAAGCCTCAGCTCTCTCTCTCTCCCTATGCTGGGCTACCAGGACCATGTCCTCTGTGGGCAGCAAAGGAAAGAGCACACAGATTAATAGTATCCCAATTCATTACCGTGTCGTGGGATGGGGAAAGAAATGAAGGCAGTAGGAGGTTATGGGGAAGGGAGATGGGACCCCATATACAGCACGAAGGATGGGCCCAGCAGCTGTGATGGGGACCACAGGTGCAGCCAGCCCTTGCCGTGATGGCTGAGAAATTTCACTGCAGTTGACAAAGGAGCAATGGCCCCAACAGGGCGGCTGCTGCAGCATCTTCCTCCTCAAGATGTGCAGACTCAGCTTTCCAAGGGCTGGTGCCCTCCTCAGAGCCCTGGGCCCCTCCCAGGCCCAGTCTGAACTGTCAGATCACCCTGAGATGCCAAGTCTTCCCTCTCCTCTCTCCTCCCTGCACCACCCCACCCTGCCTCCTCCCACCCTCTCTCTTAAAGGCCCCCTGCACCCTCCAGCCCACCCACATGCCCTCCACAGCTCCTATCTGCTCATGCACAATCGAACCCTAAGACACTTGCACTGGAGAGGGGAGAAAGGAAGCGGGCAGCTACGGCCTTGTTGTAGCCAGCGTCACGTGGGCGTCTACAAGACTGTCGCCTGCTCAAGGATGGCGGTCATCACGGTTAGCACTTCTCACCCACTGCACGGTCCGCCCTCGCCTTCCCAGCATCCCAGCGGTAGATGTCAAGGGAGCAGGATGCAATGTCTGGTGACATCTTCAGCGTCAAGTTCAGTGCTCAGGATGCCTCAGTTCTCAGCTTGAGAAATTCATGGCAGCTCAGACTTCCCCCAAGTCAGCTCCATGGCTGAGCCCTATCTCTGCTCAAAGACCCTGGCCATGGATGTAAGAAAACCATCGACCTTCCCCAGTCCTCTTCCCCCAGCAACAATAACAATAATAACTGCTATTAACTGAGTGTCCGCTGCGATCGATCGATTCCTCAGCGCCACCCTGAGACAGGTGCAACCCCTTAAGGAGGGAGGGATGTCCAGAGAAATCACTTAGGAAAATCAGCAAGGTCAGAAGCCTGGAACAGAGGGAGATTGCAACTTTGTTACTCAGCCTGGGGCCCTGAGTAATTAGTCTCGAGTCACACACAGCTCAGACTCACTCAGACTGGAGGAAGCCAACAGTGCCCGGAAGGGTAAGTTTTAAGGGGCCGAAAGACACTGAAAAGCACCTAGAGGGGGGAGCAGGCTGGAAAGCCGGGGGTGGGCAAGGGGTACAGGTGGTGTGCAGCATACAGCATCCACAACCACCCCTGAGAGCCAGTACCGCCAGCTTTGCCTCTCCATGCACTGGGGCAGTGCTATTCACACTTGAGCAGCTCCCAAAGCCAGGCATGGCGTGTGTGTGTTATTCAGATATTCATATTCATATTCTGCAGGTCTGGGGCATGAGGACCTGCAGTTGTAATAACAGTCAGGTGACCTGTATGCCATTGGTCCACGACCACATATTCAGAAGCAAGGTTTGAGTGTTGCTCCCATCTCGAGGTGGTTAAACTGCCACACTGAGTGGAGCAGGGGGTCTCTACTTTGTCCAAGTCCCTTCCTGGGCTCTCAGGAGGGGCTGCAGATCCCCGATGTCTGTGTGCCCTCTGGTGAGGACCCACATGCCCCTGCTAGCTGCCTGCGTGCAGATGGACCTTGCAACACTTCACACCGCAATTGCTGGCACCAGAGCAGCTTAGGGAATCAGAAGGACTGAGGGAAGTAATATCCTCACAGCCCAAGGGGTGTAAATAATGAAAGTGGGATCCATAAGTAATTACTTTTTAATTAATTAGGAATGATGAATAGCAAAGACCCAGCAACTCTCGGGTGGAGGGGTGTTAACTGTAATAGCCTTGTTCCTTTCTCTGCTCAAATTGATTTGCTGGGGGAGGAGGCAGGGGAGAGGGTCACCCTGAGTCTGGGGGACCAAAGAGGGCAAGGCAGGGCAGGAGGGATGGCCCTTCCCCGAGTTGAGCCCGGGAACCTCAGCCAAGCTGGGGAAATCTGTCCAGGGCATTGAGCTGTCTAGTCCTTGGAGAAGAGACCTGGAGAAGAAAAGGGCAGCATTTCTCACTTCCAAACTCTTCCGCAGGCTTTCCTAATTAATCTTCGCACACCTCCTGGGAGACAGAAAGTGCTCCCTCCTCCTTACTTGGCAGGAGTGAAGTCACTGGCCAGGAGGGTGGCTCAGAGTGGCTGCTCGGTGGTCAGGAGACCCTTCCCAGAGGAAGCCCCTTGTCTGCAGGCTGGGAGAAGGAAGCAAGCCAGGTGATCCCAGCAGGGCAAAGGGGCCCATGCTATTTTCCACCCTCCCAATCTCCTGAGTGCTGTAACTCCCAAAGCCCACTGGCCTTGGCTCCAGAAAGTAGGGTCATTCTGAACTTCTCCCTCCACACCCCATGTCTGAAAGGAATCACTATTCAGAGATTAAAAAAAAAAAGGCTGAACACCAAGTGCTCTGCTTCTCAGTTTGCACAGGAGGCAAGATTGGATCACAAACCTTGGATGCTGATCAGCATCTGCAAGGGGTCCTAACTCCTCCCTCACCCACTTACACATGTGCTCCGAGGCCCTGCCCAGGCTCTGATGGCAGTGAGGGCACCGTCCCTCCCCTGTGGTTCATCCAGGGGACAGGTAGGAAGCGGTGGGGCAAAGCTGTACTGAAGCCTTTGAAGAAAGCCCGGGCAGGATGGGGTAAGGCAAGGATGGCCCCCACCCGCAGCACAAAATTTAAAGGGGGCACCCAAACAGCTCCGCACATTTGGGGGCTCTGTCTTCCTAAGAGTTGAGCTTGCTGAAGCCCTGACCATTGGCACAAGGCCATCACTGCACACCTGTGATGCTGAGGAAACCTGATCTCCAAGGCACGGGTATGCACCGAGTCCTAAGCAGCTTTGAGAGAGAGAAAATGTGATGAGACAAGAAGGGAAGTCAGGAAAGAAAAGGAGAGGATGAAGCTTTATTTGGGCACCTGCTCTGCTAAGCCAGGCTCTTTGCACCCCTCTGAGAAAGCTTTCTCACCCCTACATCCAGGGTGTATCAGCAGTGCATACTAGAGAAACAGATTTAATGAAAGATCTACAAATATATAAGAATGTATAAGACTGGCTTACAACAGCCTTCCGAAGAGTCAGGTGTGGAGCAGTGCAAAAGGGCTGTCTGCACGCTGGAGATCCAGAGGATCCAGTCAAAGGCCTGGAGCTCGCTGAGGTGTCCTGTGCCAATCCACATCAGGGGGCCAAAGGATCTGCACCGGAGGGCTGCAGAGTCTGTGCTGTAAGCCAGAAGACAACGTCCAAGGTGAAGGCGAAGACCAGAGCTCCTCCAAAGAAACAGAAGCAATCCTTCCTTCTTTGCTTTCCATTCTGTCGAAGATCGTTCCTAGGGTGAGTCTTCCACACCCAGGACTATGCTGATCTAATTAGTTGGACGTTTCTTACTCAGATTGACACAATCAGTTAATTCTCACACAGTTTACCCACCTGTGCAGAACGGACCTGAGTAAAACCCCCAAAACGAAATATCCAAACACTAACTAAGGACCAGATCCAAGCCTGT
This sequence comes from Heterocephalus glaber, assembly GCF_000247695.1. The sequence goes on from NW_004624801.1 coordinate 4,020,280, forward strand.
ATCCAGCCACCTGCTCCTCACCTAATTCCAGCCCTATGCCATCCTGCCTTTCTTGGAAATTTGAATAATTTTCTCATTGTGGATTTTGGTTTTGTTCTTGTTATTGAAGCAGGGTCTCACTACATAGTCCAGGTTGGCCTTGAATTTTCTATGTAGTCCAGGCTGGGTAGCCTTAAACCACAATCTTTCTACCTCAGCCTCCTGAGGACTGGGATTGTAGACATGCACCACCATACTTGGCTTAAATTTTATTTTTAAAAAGTATTGTATTAAACATTATCATCTTGATGACTGAGTTTTTCGTGCCTTCTTCCCAATCTGGTGTCCAAGAGCAGTGCCCTACTTATCTCTCTTCACCCCTGATCCTGTTCGGAAGGCATAAGAGGTGATGAACAAGGAGTGGTAACTTTAGAATCAGACGTAAAACCAAATCCATCTTTGCCACTGTACACCCACCCGCCAAGTCTCAGCTTCCTCCTGCATGAAAACAAGTCAGCAAGGTCTCTACAGAGAGGCTGAGTCAGGGTACCAATGCCACCTTGGCAGTGTCCAGCAAGTGGCAGAGGCTCAATGAATGGCAACTCCCTTCTCTGTTCCCCTCTTCTCCAACCCCACCCCTTGACTGCAAAGGAGGCCAGAACTCAGGGGCACTCAGAGCCCACCACGGCAAGGTAGGGACCTCCAACTTTGCAAAGTTCCTCCCAGGTCTTTATTTGGCAGGAGGAGAAACGAACTACAGATTCAATGTGAGAAGGGACCAGCGATCACTGCAGCAGTGTCAAACCAATTTGTTTGTGTTAAGTGCAGCCAATTAAACTTTTTGTCGTTTTTTTTTTTAAGATATCCCAGGTCAGGCTGTCTTAAGGAAGTTGGTCTCTGGCCAGATGCCTTTATCTACTCTCACCTGACTCACCTGACATGGAGGGAGAAAAATGGATTTCAAACTCACAGAGGAGCAATTCACAGATGGAAATGGTCTGGGAGGACAGGTCAGAGGGAAATGGATGATGAGAACAGTCAGAGAAGCCCAGCCCCTGGGAGGGGAACTGAGTATGGTGGAAAGGAGACCTGGCCCAGGCCTGATTGCTACTCATGGTGCCATCCAGGACCAGTTGCACGAGCATCCCCTGGAACGTGTGAGAATGTGGCATCTCGGGCCAGCACGGAAGGCTCAGTCTCCATCCATAGGTTCCTGGGGCATCTGTGGACACAGGGCAGTTTGAGAGATGCTGGTCTGGACCACTCTGAGATCCAGCCATCCTAAATAAATCTTCCCCAGGCTCAAGGCCAAATAGTGAACTCACTATGGAGATAGATTTAAACCCAGGCAGTCTGACTCCAGAGTCTGGGTATACAGTGAGGCAGAACTAACAGGACTTTGAAGGCGCTATCTCATAGGGAGCAAGCAGGCAGCTGCACTTTGGGGTGATAAGAGGGGGAAAGAAAGCAAATAGTTAACTGGAGGAGCAAATGATGTACTCCCTGGGATAAGAAATTAAGATGTGCAGGAAACCAGGAGGGGACCCCATGGATTCTAGGTGCATCTTTTGTCCAGTCTGAGGGTTAGCTTGCTGCTTTGTCTGTGGGGCAGCCATCTTTGCTCTCTGTATTTGTCTGTTCTGATAAACTTTTAGCCTTAAAACTGGCCCATGTATAATTTCCGTCTGTATAAGGATAAGACCCCACATTGGCTGGTGACACTTATAAGGTATGATCTAAAAATATGGTGAATGGTTAGTTCTTTTTTAAAAAAATATTAAAGACATGTTGCCATTAATCCCCCTGGATTCATTCCGACGGGCTTGTGCCATCATCCTTGCTGCTCTCTGAACCAGCTCCAGAAGTCTTCTTTCTTGAGTGTCTTAGTTGTGCTGTTGGGGCTGCCTCAATGTCCCAAATTGATACAAAATGTTTACCTTTCCTAGTCATTTTAACTTTGGGAAAAAGCCAGAAGTTGCATGCCACCAGAGCCAAGGAATAAAGTGGGTGAGGACACACTATAATGTTTTTATGAGCCTGCCTTTCCATTAGATGGGAGCAGCATTCACCATACCTTTGTTCCAACTTGTAAAGACACTCATGAAAGAGAACTTGCAGAACTGCTTCAGAAAGTGGGAGGAACAATGGGAGAAGCATGTTTGAAGTCAGAGGGAATCTTTGGAGGGGAATTAATGGTAATGTGCCTTTTAATGTAACAAATTTTCTTTGCTTAAACATTCACTCCATATTTTGATCACACCTCATGCAGCCAAGGTCTTCTCTGAATCACTCACCCCTTTCCAAAGCACCTGGCCACTCACCAAGAGATCCTCTTTGTGCTTCCGTGTCTGACTCAAATCCATCCCTTCTAGGTCAATTCTCCACCTGCCCCTGGGGCTCCAGGAACCAAACTCTGAAACACCAATTACATTCAATCTGTGGGAAGCCCTGGTTGGAGATGGAAGGTGGGAAGAGAGAATCACAGGGATTCTTGTCCCAACTCTGGCCCTCAGGGCTGCCCTTTATCCATGACTACCAGTTTCCTTACAGTCACACTGGCTGGGGCTCCTCTCCAGGGCTGAGCTTGTTAAACAAGCTCCCTCCTCCTTTTTCCCTCAGGTCTAAGGAGGTTAATCCCAGCTATTCCCCGGGTGAGTCCTGTTGCTTCCCTCAACTCTGCTGTCTTAACTGCTTTCTTGTTATTCAAGGACAATAAGCCAACACATCTGGACACCACTGCCATTGAAAATTTTGTGTGGGGGATGCACTGTGTAAACGCAGCAGCAGGAATGAATTAAAGGGACAGAGTTTTAAAGGGAAGAGGAAAAAGCAAAAGATAAAAAGCTGCCCCAGAAAGGAGGGGGACAGGGGGCTCCAGAAACATGGATACCTGCAGGGCTTTGTCCCTGGCTTCTTAGCAGGGGGACCTTCTTCCCTGGAATGTGTCACAATCTGATTGGCTCTCTGGGTGGATATGAGGCCACAAGACCCTAATTGGCCACAAGACACCCTGGCCTACATGAACATTCCTTTTGGTGGGCTTTGTTGGATTTCCTCCCACCTGCTTGTCCTTGTCAGGGCTGTAGCTCTGGGATTTATAGGCTGGTTAGGAGCCTTACAGATGTGGTCACTTGGAGTTAGTGATTAAGTAGGGGTTGCATGTGTGTCTACTTCAGTAACACAGTGTCCCTATAGTGAGAATATATATTTTATGTACTAAAGAAGAGTTTTCTTTTAGGTCACGTAGCCCACTCCCCCTTTTGTCTCCTGTGCATTTTACTGGAGGTAGGGTGGCTATCTTGCTTTGTCTGTCAGCTCTCCCCCAGGTAATTTGATGTAAGTTCCTTTGAATTGCTCCCTCCGGTAAAGTTTTAACTCTTTCTAGTCAGGATTACCCAGAAAATCTAATGAAGCTCTCATTCTGATCTTGCCCTGCCTACAGAGCCCTTCCCCTACAAAAAGAGTTTTTAAACACACAGATCCCCCAGAGGAGTATACGTTACACCACAGGGCTACTAGGGGAAGGACTAGGGCTGGGGTGGGGGAACCCGCTCAGGTGAAAGCCTTTATTGAAGTTTGGGAAGAAATGGGCTAGGAGGGTAAGCAGGCATGGGATTGGCTAGTTGTAATTTCCATGGATTTGGGACCATAATCCTTAACCCTTGGAGTGTGCCAGCAACTTCCGGCAGGGTCCTGACTAAATCAGCAGGCAGCCCAGGCCCATCTCCTTTGACTCTATTCTCTCTTATCCACAGAAACCCCTGGATTCGCTTCACCTGGGCCCTAGGCCCTTCAGTCATTGAATAAATCTGAAACAGAACAAGAATCCCTTTAGAACACACTATTTAAAAATGTAAAATAAAATATTAATGGCCGGAACGCAGCTCAGTGGTAGAGCCTTGCCTAGCGTGTGCGAAGCCCTGAGTTCCATCCCCAGCACTGAAAAAAAAAAGCAAGCAATAAATACACCTTTAAAAGTGCATGTGTCTCTAATAGTCCTTTTAAGGATGATTGCCCCATAAACATAAACAGAGACACCCCACAAATCTTGTATACAGTTGTGCATGGGAAAACAGGAGCAAGCAAAGGACAAGGGACAGAGTGGGTGCAGAAGAAGTTCCTTCCTGTCCCCTGAGAAAGTGGGTCATGGTCATTGTTCTCTACCTGATGCCCAATCCCTGAACTCAGTGGTGCACATCAGTAGCCCAGAAAGTGCTGAACATGCTGCTTGGAGCTCTGAGGCTAATGATGATTTCATATTATTAGCGATCTGCACGTTTTCTGCAGCCAATGAAATAATTGCATAAGAGAGCTGGTGAAAGGAAGAAAGCCATAAATGCCTTTTTCCTTCAGCATTGAAATGGCAAAGCTATAGAACTCATTGCAATTAATTAGCACTCTGTCTTACTGGCACCTTCATCTCCTCATTCCCATACAAACGCAAATAAAGGAGCATCCAGGAGCTCTGCTGCTGACCTCCCCCACCCAGCCAAACACCCCAAAAGGAGCCCTGGCCTGGGGGGAAGTCAAGAAGAAGCTTCCAGAGCTCCCTGCTGGGGAGCAGGGGCTAGGAGGATGCACAGTGAGTGTCAGGGTTGCTAGAAAGACGTGCTCCTCCTCGGACAAGGGGACTGGGTGTCCCAGGCCCTGAGCCAATGGCAATAACCCAGGGAATTTCACACAGGCAACAAAAATGCCAACTGCCAGCAGGTAGCCAAGGAGAGCAGAATGTGTGCCCAGCTCCTGTAGCGCTGGAACTCTATGTGACCAGTGCAGTCACCCAGGGTCCTGTACTAGAAGGGCCCCACACCTGCAACCTGATGCTCTGACATTACCTTCTTAAACCCCTGATGGTTTTGTCTTTGAACTCATGACTTCTTAGTGAGGTCCGAGGGAGCAATGGCACATGCACCAGAGGCCTGGGGCTCCCATGCGGGCTCCCCCCACTCTGTGTTCTCACCTCCCTGTGATGATCCTCAGCTGCCTGCACCCCTCCCATCCCCAGGACGAGTAAGTGCCAGAAGGTCAAGGACAAGTAAATGCATTCCACCCTCCCCAAGCACCCGCAAAGTCTGCGCTCTCCACTCAAGCAGCCTCATGCCCAGGGAGGACACTTTACAGCAAAGACATCATGACAGATCAACAGTGAAAGACAGTGGAAGATTCTTTTCAAAAGTGTTTTTTCTGCTTTTGAACAGGACTGGGGTATTTAACTGGGCTCCCTTGGCCTCTGGGTCAGCCATGGCTCCTACCTTCAATCCTTTGAAGGGCACACAGAGACTCTGCCATGTGCGTGGTCCAGACAGTGGGGCTAGGGGTGGAAGTCACAGCTCCCTCAAAACTCTATAACCCTAAGGCTCATGGCCCCTTCTCTACAACTGTCAACCCCGCTCACTGGCTGGAGAAAATCCAAATTACTGTTCAATAACTAGTGTTGTGAGAAGGAGATCTTCACACCTATTTTTAAAAGCCCCAAGCCCTGGAAGGAATTTACTTAGCTGGAGAAAGTGAAGCAACTTAGTAGAGACGGGACCTAATAGCATAGTTCGGTTCTTAATGGTAGAGTAGCTCTGTGGTGCTGCCCCATAGTGGTTAAATATACAGGAGCTGGGGTCAGAACTGATTATGTTCCAGGTTCTGCTAGTTAGTTTGAAACTTTTCTAAGTGCAGAGAGCCTCATTTTTTTATAAGAGTCTCAGAGTCTCATTGTTTTCAGCTGTAAAATGGATGCCATTGAAGGAAGGGAGGAAGGGGAGGGGAGAAGGGGAAGAGAAGAGGGAGGAGTGGAGGAAGGAGTGGAGGAGAAGAGAATGGAGAGAAAAGGAAGAAAGAGTATTCAACAACATGGAAGGCCAGTAAGCAGGTGCACAGAAGCAGGAAGCATGAGAAAGAAGAAAAGGCAATGGAATCCCCTGAGTAGCATCAGTGCTGGTGGTGACAGGGTCACAGTTCCATGTCCTTTGGAAGGATGAGGGCCAAGACATTCAAACACCAGCTCTCAACTGCTTGAGGTAGGATGCAGTCCACTGCAGCTAAAGCAGAGGGAAGAGGTGAGCCAGGAGGACTCGACACAGGGACCAAAGCTGTCTGCCTCAAGGGCCCAGCTACAACAGGCAGCTGAGTGGTGGGCAGCTCAGGGATGCTGCATGCAGAGATCTGGAGGAAGAAGTTGTGGCCAAGCAGGTGTGGCACAGCCCTGATCAGTGTGGAGGGAGAGGTCTGGTCCTGTCCCAGGAAGAGGCTCACCTCCCTCTCCCATACTTCTATTCCTGGCTCTGGTGCTCAGGCCCCTCCTTGGAAAGCTGGTGGGGATTGGGAGGTGACTCAGCCTGGGAGGGCAGAAGGGCATAGCCTCACCAGCCAATATGACACCCTCTTCCTCTGCTGGGTCTGCTTTATTTTTGCCCAACTCTGTGTGTGTGTGTGTGTGTGTGTGTGTGTGTGTGTGTGTGTGTGTGTTACTGGAGATTGAACCCAGAGCCTTCACACATCCCCAGTCCCTTTTTATTTTTTACTTTGAGACAGATTCTCTCTAGGTTGCTAAATTGCCCAGGCTGGGCTTGAATTTATAATCCTTCTGCCTCAGTCTCCCAGAGTGATGGAATTACAAGTGTGCACCACCATATCTGGCTTGGTTTTGCCAAGCTTCTTGCAATTAGACCTATTTCCAGAGACAACCCTCATGTTCGGCCCAGATGGCAAATCATTATCCTGTAAAACTGAAGGAAACCTGCTATGTGCAACCCTGCACACATGCAGGTGAATAGACGTGGGGATGGAGGGTGGGCTGCAGGCACAAGGGCTGGGCTCCCCTTCAGCTCCCCCCACCCTGACCATGATGTCAGTATTTCTAAGAAGCGATGCTGATTAAGCACTCACAATTTGCTTGCCCCTTACAAAGGCCGATGCATTTAATCCTTATGTCACCCCTATGACAAGCATTATTCACATCCCCATTTTGCAGAATAAGAGCTAGAGGAATAGAGATGCTAAGTAACCTGTTGAGGGACACAGCTGGTCCATGGTATAGAGGGGATCCAGATGCAGACAGCTGGCTACCCCAAACCAAAGGCACATTTCTCCCTTCTGTAAAATGGGCTCAAAGACCTCCCAAAGGGGGCTTTGGCCTCTGGTGAAAGTGGCTGGAAAGAAGAAAGTAGAAGCACAAAGCAAAAGTAAAGACAGCCAGTGTGTGCTGGATTCCTCCCCAGGCAGGATAGAACAGGAACCAAGAAATGCAAGAGGGGCCCAGGCCAAATTCTGGTCATTGGCTTCCTGGCTGGCTCCTCTGCCACCAGCTGCTGCCACCATCCTAATTCTGTTGTCCATCACTACCCACCACACCCTCAGGAAGACAGAAGCCACAGAGGGCACAGCTGGTGGACATGGGCACCAGCTGTGGTATAGTTCGTGACAATCAAAGCATCCCCTGGAAGAGATCCAGCAGCTGAATTCCCAATGCTCTGAGCTAGGATGCTGCAGAAATGGAAGTGTGTGGCATCTACGATGATGACAATGTGGCCCAAGGACAACATCGCTGCAGGCATCCATGGCTCTCCTTCCTGCCCAGCCCTGAAAGCTGGTCTCAGAGTGGCTCATTCAGAAGGGACCCTCCCCACTAGCAGGAACACCTACCTTCTTCTGTCTGTTCTGCCAGGGGTAAAAGGACCAAAACTCTCCAGCAGAGTTAATTCTGTGCCTGGCCACATCCAGCCCTAGCCAAACCCAGAGGCCAGCCAGGACCATTTTTAATTCTTTTGCAATCAGCATTTTCCTTTCTTCATTTGCTGGTTGAATAATGCAGCCTGTAAGAAAAGGGCCCTCAGCACAATTCTGGTGCTCGTTTACAATGGAAATTGGGAAAACGGCGGAACGCATACTGCAAAATGCATTTAAAAGAAGATGATTCAATTGGATTTGGCAGCTCTGATATTCAGGACCAGAAGGAGAAAATCTGTCTATGATTTGAACATGTATAATTAAGATGAAAGCCGTAAGTACTGGGTGCATTTCTTAAGATGTCACCGGCTTTGTTGACTCCAGGCATTCTGATCAGTGGTGCAGAGCGCTTATTTCTGAAATCTGAATTGCTATGAGTGAGATGCCTTTTTAAAACCAGCACCATGGAGCCGAGTCAAACCCTGACGCTGCACAGATCATCAGATGGAGCGAAGGCAGAAGGGGTGAGGCAGGGAGAGCAAAGAGTCCCTTGGGACCAGCTCTGATCATCCCCCAAGGTATGTGACTAAACCTTACAGACAGAAGTACAGGCAGAATTGGACCCATTCTGAGTATCCAGTTTTGGTTCTTTTTCTGGTGGCAATGAGAGTGCCAGGGCCCTGGGAACTGCTCCATCCTGAGAATAGAGAGCATACTGTGAATGTGGGATTATGACCTTTCAAAGTGGCAATGTGGTAGGGTAGCCCCACTTTATGCATGATTTCATTTGTCAGGGTTTCAGTTACCCAAGGTCAACCACAATCCAAAGATACTAGATGAGAAATTCCAAAATTAAACAATTAAGTTTGAAATTGTGTGCCATCCGAGGGCTGTGATGAAATTCCTTGCAATCTCATTCTGTCCTATGACATGACTCATCTTTGTCCAGTGTATCCATGTTGTATATGCTACCCTCCCATTTGCCACTTAGTAGCTATCTCAGTTATCAGGTGGATATGGTGTTGAGGTATCACAGTGCTGAGTCCAAGGAACACTTAGGTACTAGCCTAAGGCTATATCACAGCATCTGTGTCATATTTACCACCCTTCAGCGCACCACACTGCACAGGGACTGCATTGGCTCATATCACTACAAGGCGATGTACTAAAAGCAGTAATACAGGAAGATATTTGGCGAGGGGGGATACCACATCAATTTAACTTTAGTGTAGTATATTATTTTAATTGTTTGATTTTATTATTAGATGTTGTTAGTCTCTTACTGTGTCAAGTTTACAAATTAAACTTCATCATACATGTGTATATGTATAGAAAACATACTGTATGTAGGATTTGGTTTTATCCAAGGTTCCAGTGTCCCCTCAGGTTGAATGGGGACGATAGTGTGGAAAAGTCCTACAGCAGGAAGCAGAAGCAGATCAAGTCCCATTGCCACCCCTTGCTAGTTGAGGAAACTTGAGCAGGTTAATTAGCTTCTCTGTGCCTCAGCTTCCTCATCTGTAAAATGGAGCAAAACAACAGAATCTCCCTCATAAAATGTTGCAGAAATCTCGGAAAGAAATACATGGAGACACAGATTTCGGATAAAATAATAAAATTTCTTCTCGCGAGCGGGGCGAGAATGCCAGAAACCGGTCTGGTCAGTATCTGGGGGGATGGTGGGGCCTTTGTTCAGCATTTCCCTTTTTATATCCTTTTTAGCCATTATCTCATCCCTAGTGGTCTTTGATGTGTAAATAGAATCCCAGTTCCTATCTACAAGTCACAGACACAAGATAGGCCATATACATTGTAAATTCACCCTGGCATGGTAACTTTGTTAGGTTAATGAAGTTACCTGTTAGAGTCAGAGAATCATCACCTTGAACAAGGAGTTATGGGAAAAGCAAATCTTAAGAGAACACATTATTTTGTTTCTACAACTACCTTAATATTCAATCCATTAAGTTATCTAAAACTTTTCCATATCAAAGAGGATTAGACAACTCAGTGCAGTTATCAGTGTAAATCCTGGCATCCTGGGGCACTCACTTTTGCTATCTTCTGCCCTCTCTCTCAAGCCACCCCACCACCACCACCAAATCTCCACTGGCCCAACTCACCTGCTCTCTGGGCCCTCTGGGATCCTCATCTTTGCAGAAAGCAGAATGTAACGACATAACCAACCGGTGGCATGAGATGACCGACTCAGTTACAGAACTGCTGGCAGCCCAACAGCCTGCTCCACAAGGAGCTGGAGGCCTCGCAGAGCTGACTCCCAGGTGGCACTGCAGGACAGAAACTTGGGGCTGGGACAAGTCACGTGACTGCACCTGTCATGTGATTTGATAGGCCATGAGGGAAGGGACTGGAATGCCTGGGTCTCCTCTTTTTTCAGATGGGAAAGGGCGGGGGGTGGGGGGAGGCCCAGAAACTGGTCTGAGCCCTGGCCACACTTCTCAAAGGCCTGGCCTTCTCCCTGAGCAGTCCCCCTTCTCTTGGGAAGGGTAGTGCGGGTTCGGGGAAGAGCAGAGCAAATCCCCTGCCCTGTAGAAATTTCACAGGCTCCTCCATAGTCCAGATTCCACAGAGCCCTAGCCAGTGCCTTCTGTGTATGCAGGCAGCTGGCCCTGAGGCTGTCACCCAGCCTGGTCCCAAAGGCCATGGCACTGCCTATTGCGTCCATCAGGTTTCCAGTGAGTACCCACAGCCACCTGACAGAGATAAACCTTTCTACCCAGAGGGACACCTGGAAACAACAGGCACAGCTGGGGGAGTTCTACACAGGGTGGGGAAACTGAGGCTTGCCAGGGCTTAGCAGAGAGCTAAGAACAGTGAGAATCCAGCCCCCTCGTGCCTAGTTCTGCCTCAGGGCACTGGAGTTATTTTAAGTGACTCCAAGGGCCCCGGCTCTGCCTCATACCTGCTCTGTGACCTTTGGAAAGTTACTGGACGTCTGTCTCTGTTCCATCACTTGTAAATGGAGACAAAACTGCATTCCAGGAGATGTTCAAGGAAGCTGGCCTGGTAGAGCAGGTAATGAATATACTTTATCTCTCTTTCCTTTCCTGACTTTCCATCTCATCCCATCTGCTTCTCTTTCAAAGCCACTTAAAACTCAGAAAGCTCCATGCCTCTGAGATGGTTCAATCTTTAACATCAATGTGCCCTGTGCTACCCTATGAGTCTGAAGGTGAGGACCCCAGAAATTCTACCTGGAGGGAGACAGAGGCTGGATTGTGAGCACACGTCTTCTCCATGTCAGGAAATCCCCATGGCTTCTTCCACCAGAGCAGAAAAGGGCCTTCAGGCCTCTGATCTGGAGCCTTCTGATGCAGTACAGTATGAAAAATGAATGTTCTGGCTTTACAAGCTTTGTTTCTTGCTTTTCACCTCCCAAATCAGGCATAGCTTATAGGAACAGAAGCGATCCTGACAAGAGTGGAAGAAACGGAGAGGGAGGCAATGGAAACACCAGCCAGAAGCTGAGGTCTTCAGGAAAGGGATACACTGCTTGCCTACTGCACGCTAAGAGAATGTTGATGCTCAACGCTTGGAAGACAGGGACTGGCCGGGCCAGTGTGTGTCCCACAGTGCCAGAGTACATGGTCAATCTGATGGTTGCCAGGTAAGGACAGCCTGAAATTGGCACCCACTCTTTGCAAAGATAGCACCCACCATTAGCAAATGGCTGATGCTGGGTCCCGGAGGTCAGGACCTGAGGTCCATGCAGCTCCAGGGTCCCAGTGCCTCCCCATCAAGGAGAAGAGGCAATTTCTCCCCTGTAGCAATTTCCCCCATTAAGGAGGCCAGGAGGGACAAGCATAAGAGGAAGTACCAGCTAGGGATGGAAGGCCATCCACCAGGACTGTGTCCTTAGGGACTTCATGAGCTGGGAAGAGAAGAAAAGGATCCTTCAGCCCTCCGCCCAGCGTTCCTGGTGTCCGACAGTGTGAAAGTGTTTCTGGTTTCAGGTGTTGTGTTTCTTGTTTGTGTTTTGCTTTTAATCTTCCAAATCAATAAAACGATGGGAATGGAGGAAGTTAGCTCCATTTAAAAGCCAGAAACTAAGCAGAGAGAGTGAAGATATTTCATTCAAAAGTGGTTAAACACAAGCAAGATTCCCTGAAAGGAGGAAGCCCCATGTTGAGAACATCCTCTCAGGCAGAACATCTCATTCCCTGCTCAAGTTAATAAAGAAGAGATTCATACTTCATACTTCGGAGGCTCCTGTGAGGTTGGGCTGATTGGGAACAAGGGTTTGTATGAATACCAAGGTCTTTTCTTTTAAGACAGACAATCTTAATCTGAAAATCCAAAATCTCAAATGGCCCCAAATCCAGATCTTTCAGAATATCAATGTGAGTCCACAGATAGAAAATTCCACACCACAAAAATTTATTTCATGCATAAAATTATTGATGATATTATATAAAATCATCTTCAGGCTTTATGTAAAACATACATATGAAACATAAATAGATTCTGTGGTTAGAGTTGGATCCCATCCCCAACATACCTCATTATGCATATGCAAATATTTCAGACTCAAACAGAAAATCCCAAATCCAAACACTTGTGGTCCCAAGCATTTCAGGTGAGATGTCCAACCTGTACATGTATGATCTTCTCCTCTGCAGTGAGGAGGTTGATTCTGGCTCATCACACACACACACACACACACACACACACACACACGCCTTCCACTGAAGAGGCCTCTGCAGGTTGGCTCTGGGCAAGGAATGGCTGCTAATGAGACAGAGCCCCTGGTGGGGCCACTGCTCAGTCCTGTAGTCTTAGACAAGTGCTAAAGCTCTTCACGGTACCATTCACCATCTGTACCACAGAGTGAAGTTCCTACCCTCTTCCAGGAAAGCTTGTGTCCCAGACCACCAGGGCACATTTTCCCAGCCCTCACAGCTGGGACACAAGCGTGTGCCCCATCTAGTCAACAAGATCAAGAAAACCTGTGGGAAGTCTCTGGAAAAAACTGTTCTACCTGATTTAAAACAGAAAAGCAGTGCTTGGGGGTATAGCTTAGTAGTAGTGTGTGTGTTCAGCATGTCCAAGGCCCTGGATTTAATCCCCAGCATCAAAAAATAACACAAAATCTCTGGAAGGCCAAAGCAGGAGGACTGCAAGTTTGAGCTCATCCAAGACCCTACCCCAAAGTAAAAAAATTTTAAAAGGGTTGAAGGTGTAGCTCAGTGCAAAGACCTTGGGGCTTGAGTTCAATGTCTAGTCAGTGCCAGAGAAAAATAAGATAAAATAGGGAGAAAAGGGGAGAGAGAGAGAAGAGGAAGGAGGCAGAGGAAAAGGAGGAGAAAGAGAAGGAGAGGAAGAAGGGGAAGATAAAGGAGGAGAAGGAGAGGGAGGCTAGGGAAGAAGGAAGGCAGAATAGGAATAGGAGGGAGGGGCAGGGAGAGAGGGAAAAGAGATGAAAGGAGCCTTTGCTGTCTGTCATGGTTTGGATCTGAAATGTCCTCTAAAAGCTCATGTGTTGAAGGCTTGAGCTTCAAAGCAGCAGTGTTCAGATACGGTCTTCGAGAGGTGAATGGATCACAAGGGCATGAACCTCATCAATGGGTTAATCTATTGCTGGATTCATACATTAATGGGTTTGGGGAGAGGAGCTGTTTTAAAAGCGCTCTCTCCCCTGTCCCTCTTCTTCCTCTCCTTCTCCCTCTCCCTCTTTCTTCTGCTCCTTCTCCCTTTCCCTCTTTCTCCCTTCTCCCCCAGCCCCACTCTCCCATTCCTGGCCACTGTGACATGAGCAGCTTTACTTAGCCACATACTCCCCACAGACCCATAGCAACGGAGCCAGCTGACTATGGACTGGACCCTCTGAAACCATGAGCCACAATAAACCTTTCCTGCTTCATATTGATTGCCTGTGGTACTTTGACACAGTGACTGAAAGCTGAACAACTCATAACCCTTGCTAGCTATGAGCATGGCTGGGTAAAAAGGGAGCCTGAAGCTGCTGCCACAGTCTTATGAAAAGAAGAGCCTGGAAACCATAGAGAGGCTGCCAGAGCCCTGCATGGCTGCCCAGCAAAGCAACCCCAGAACACACGCTCCATATTCTTAATGAAATAAAAGATGATTTAAGGTACATTTCTCTGGACAGTGCTACTGGCAGCTGAAGGCACCCCCTGCTCCTTCCCAAGCCTGATAGCTCCACTATGGAGCAACAAGACCAGCACGGGAAGATCACCCTGAGGTGGCACAGCACATGTGAAGGGTGGCAGGGTTCATGCCACAGGGATGGCCACCAAACATGGTCCTTCCAAACCCAAGCCTTGACCTCCAAACCCACATCTTTGAAGGTTCAAGCCCAGCTTCCCAGAACCCAGGCCAGGCGCCAAGGAGCCACCCAGGGGCCAGGATTTAGAGAAGCCCCAGGGCTCAGGAGAGATGGAGTTTCTGTCTCCAGGTTCCAAATGCCTGACTGCCCAGGAGAAAAACTCATGAGCTCTCATGATGGAGAGAAAAAGTCAAGGAACTGAGCTGCAGGGGCTGTGACCATCTGACCCCTCCAGAAGGTGCTGCTCCAGGAAATGCCAGTCGAGCTTCAGCCCCTGCTTTCATTAATAAAATAATGATGAGTCATTTAACTTTGCATGTGAAGAGTGGAGCAAATTACCTGTGTCTATATTGCTTAATGAAGGAGGCACTAACAGGACCTTTGCTGCCTGCTGGAACTGAAGCTGACCTATTGCAGGAAGCAATTTTATGCCCTTGGGTTTGCCACTTGACTGAAGCCATCCATCAGGCCAGGAGCACACTGCCACCAATACGCTCCACAGGAGCCTGGGGGTCCTCTGCCACTCAGCCCGTCCCTTTCTAATGCACTCTGGCTTTTTTAACCCATTGAGCCTTCAACCTTAAGTAATAGCATGGACATGAACCACTGGGCCCCCATTAGCTAACTCTTGGGGATGCAGGTGTGCAAGCTCCCCTTTGATGATGTGCCCATGTGATGTTTCCCCATGAAGGCCGGGGCCTAGACTCCTATCCCTGGTCACAGGAAGTACCTACACCACCCATGGCCTTCTGAGGTGAAAACATTGAGAAAAGTCGGGATCCAGCCACGCAGGAGTCACCCTGAGGGCAGAGAGACCCACTGGAAGTTGGCATTAAGTTTCAGTGTCTACATGCTTTTTTCCCATTTCTTCTAATTGCAATATAATTTCCACACTGTAAAAAGTGGTCCCATGGACCCCACAGCATTCAAGACACAGAACCAAGCCTGGCATGATGGTGCATGCCTGTAATCCCAGCACTTGGGGTGCTGAGACAAGAGGATCACAAGTTTGAAGCCAGCCTGTCTCAAAAAAAAAAAATAAAAGAGCAAAAGAGTACACAGAACCACCCAGAATTTATCATATCAGCCCCCAGAATTTCCCTTGAGCCACTGGTGGTCAGCCGAACCCCTACACCCAGCCTAGCCTACCACACTAATCTGTCTTCTGTCCGTGGGGTTTGGTCTTTTCCAGTGTGCCATATACGCCGGGCAGCTCTTTGAGTCCGGGGTCTTTCACTTAATTGTCTGCATTTGAGACACATTCATGTAGTTTTATGCATCTGTAGTTTGCTCCATGTTAGTGCTGAATGGCCTTGCACCACATGGATTTGTCACAGTGGTCTGTAGGGTCTGAGGTTGCTCAGTAGCACCTGCCTTCCCTGAGCCAGGCACTCACATGTCTATTATTTCAACTGATCCTCAACAAAAACCCAGGGCAGGCACTCTATTACTTCCACATTAGAGATCAGAGCGGAGGGCCACATGGCAGATGGGACCATCCCTCACCCCTTCCCTCTTCCATGCATTTGCTGAATGAGCAGCTCATGGGGCCTGTTCTGGGGACCCATGGAGAATCATACTCACCCCCTGCCTCCTGATGTGGAGTCTGGGACCCTCCTTCTGTCTGCTGAGCTTTCCTGCACCTGACAGAAAAGGTTGCAGTTGTTGGGTGGGTGTCCTGCACACAGGGACCCCTCATGAATGTAAGGACAGAAAAGATGAGACAGCTCAAAACGCTGAAAGATATAAAGAAGAGGCCATTGGAGAGGTGTTTTTCCAGCTCGTGTGCACTCTTGAAATGCTAAAATTTCTTCCATTAGACATACCTGCCAGTAGCAGCCTGCAAGTCAATACATTTTTCCTGTGCCCAGTGTCTCCAGCATTTGTATTTGGGCAACAAAAGCAGAGAGTAGACTAGAGGCAGGAAGAGCCATAGTTGAGGCATCACCATAATGCCAGGCCTGCTCCGTCCCCTGCTCCTGGCTCACAGCCCTGAGACTGGCTGTTCCCAAGGTGGAAGACACCTACTCACCTACTGGAAACCTCCTCATCAGCCAGTTTACACCTGAGGAAGTTCTCCAAACAATGCAGCAGAAGCAACAATTTTCTGGATTTAGTTTCCAGGGGAAGAAACACCAATGCTCTGCAATTTTAATGTTCTGTGTAGGACGGGAGTCTGGGATTTGCCCAGCTTTTCTCAACCTGTACCACAAAAAGATCCCTGTATGGGATCTCCAGAGAGATCCAGTAAAACTGTCCACTACTAGAAGGTCCTCAGGCAAATGCCCTGCTCGATTGTTCTCTCGGGCTATGGGAAATGCCTAGATTGACACGAAGCATTTGAGTTTTTGTTCTGCCATGCTGGGAATCGAACCCAAGGCTTCCACATTGAACTGTATCCCCAGCCCTTTTTATTTTTATTTTTTTATTTTGAGATGTGGTCTCACTAAGTTGCTCGGGCTGGGATTCGACTTGTGAGCCTCCTGCCTCAGCCTTACAGAGTGCTGGAATTATAGACATATGCTACCAGCTGATATTTAAAGAAAGAAAGGAGAAAGGGAAAGATGGAAGGAGATGGAAAGTAACAGGAAATTGAGGGAGAGGAAAGGGGACCTTTTCAGAGGGGATCTGTTTTTAGTTTTTTATTTAACCGCAAAAATATGTGTGGTGAATCACAAGAATTTTGGATTCAAACACTCTATTCCATCACTTAGGAGTGGGATGTTCACTTTACTTTCCTGAGACTCAGTCTCCTTGTCTGTAAAACTGGGATACTAGTACCTACCCCTCAGGATTTGAAGGAGGCTTACAAAGGATGGCCATTTTCGCTGTCCCCTTAATGCCTATCATGGAGAAATCACCAAATAGCTGTTCCTGCTGCTCTTCTGGTTTTAGAGCCTTTCTGAGAAGGCTTGGTGCAGCCTCACCAGGGCCTAGAACCCTACGTAGCTTGGACTCTTGGAGACTCAGATTTCATTCCTGCCTGGACCTCAAGGGCAGCCATCCCGCTGGCCCCCCAACGAAGGTTTGAAGCATCTCTCTCCACTTGCACTTGGCTTGGTGTCTGTATTCATGGCCTCCTCTACCTTCGCTTCCCTGCCCCGCCTGTAAGCAGAAGGTTGGAGAAATAGAGATATGCAGGGGTGGTGGTAGCCCATGGTCCCCCCGGCCTGAGCTTGAGGAGGGGTGGAAAGGACTTTGTTGGAATGGATGATCAGCCCTTCACCCATCAGCTTCCACTAAATTATTAAACACTGGCAAGGATGCCGGGGGCTGTGCCTTTTGCTAACAGATGGCTGCAACAGAATCTCTGGGCATCATCTTGACGGAGCATCAACAGGGAAGTGAGCACAGCCCAGGGAGCGCAGCTGCAGGAAGGGATGCCACCCCCTCGTCCTCTGCACTTCTCCACTCTACTTCTCATGCCCCTGACTACTGAGTACTGCCCAGTGCTGCAGATGCAGTCATGTTGCCCAAGGCCCCACTTTGTGCTTGGTGATACACATGCACGATTTTATTTCTTTTTTTTTTTATTTTATTTTGTTGGTACATTTTAGGTATACAATACAATGACATTCATCATTGGAAATCTGCACCTTTACATAATCTCTCTTGGTTCTTATTTTTCTCCATTCCCCCAACCTCCCTTCAACCCCTCCATCCCTCCCTATTTACAAAGGCTTTTTTCCATTTTTCCATTTTCTCATATTAATTCCATTCCCTTCTTTCCTTTCCCCTACCCCTCCCACTTCCCCCTCCCCTTTGCCCCTTTTCTTCCTATTTCACATTATTTATTATACCTTTCAGTCCTTATGTACACTTTCAGTTTCTCACACTA
>NW_004624801.1:4042097-4124826 GCF_000247695.1 Heterocephalus glaber
TTCACACTGTTAGTGGTTTCTCTTGCTGTGCAGAAGCTTTTTAATAAGAAGAGATCCCACTTGTTGATTGTTTGTGCTAGTTCACGGGCAACTGAGTACACTATTTTATTTCAACCTGAAAGCAATCCTGCAAGACAGGTGTCAATAACATCCTTTTATAGGTGAGCGAACAGGGCTCCAAGCAAATAATTGCCTAACTTGTGCTCTTGCTCAGTGACAGAGCCAGAGCAGAGACCCATGTCCCCTGGCACCTACAGCCTGTCCATACCCACTCCGCTGTGCCTCCCTCCTGGGTTGCTGTCCACCCTGCTGGGAACTCTGGCTAGCTCTCCCTGGCTGGACCCCACCCTGAGGTTGTGTTAGCCAAGGGCATGGGGAGACTTGCCCATAGGACCAAAGATACCACTGTCCCCCGGTGGGACCTAAGAGGAGAAGCAAGGAAAGAGAATGCTGGAATGGAACTTGGCCCTCCTGTCTGCATGACCTAATAGTCCCAAGGGGCACCTGAGGATGACAGTAGGCTCTTTGCAGGATCCGTGTGCCATGGAGAGGCAGTTGCCATGGGCCAGGCCCTCTGCCCGTCCCCTGGGCTCCTAAGCAGTGTCCAGCCTGTCCCCTGTCATTACTATTTATTGTTATTGCTGCATTTTATTAGCCCTTACCCTCTGCTGGGCATTAAAGTAAAATGTTCTCTCCTTCATATCATTACTCAATAGTTTCATGCTAAGGCACAGAGAATCAATGAGGAGGTCAGATCATAGCAACGTGGAGGCCCCTAATGCTGGGAATGGTATAGGAGCCTGGGTTTTATTTGAACTCCACCATCTCAGACAAACCCTGTGCAGTGCCTGCCTGACTTCCAAATCTCCCAAGAGCCCAAGGATGAACCCAGGGCCTTCCCACCAAGCTGTATCACCATCCCTTTTTAAATTTTTTTTTTTTTGAGGCAGAGTCTCACTAAGTCACTAAGTTGCCCAGGCTGGGTTTGAACTTGTGATCCTCCTGCCTCAGCCTCTTAGAGTACTGGGATTACAGGTGTGCACCACACCTGACTTCAAGTGTCCTTTTGGATGGGAGGATGGTCAGAGTCAGGGACTCCCTAGCCTGGGAGGCTGAGGCCAGATACTCTCAGATAGACTTTTCTGCACTCATGAAGGTCTCAAGATCCACACACTCGCCCTGGGGCCTCCCTCTGATTGAGGCCCTGGTGGGCAAGGAGAAGGCCCCTGGGCACCTGTGAAAAGAAGCCTCTGTCCACCCCACCTTCTGTCTTCAGAATCCATTGCTACCTCTCTCGGTCAAAATCCATTTGTCCATGGAGCTTTCTGGCCTCGGACACCAGCTTAAATCCTCCTGTTCAGCAATTCTCATTCTCCTGTCCTCCCCTCCTCCACTTGTGTTTTCCCGTTGGACTCTTGCCTCCCACTTGAGCAGAAGGAGTCCCAGGCAGGCTTTGCCCCTGGGGAGGGAAGGTGGCCTCCTGGCCTCCTGTCCACAGGTATTGCCAGCAGGGTGTACTTTTAACAGGCTCCTCCCTGCCCTACCAAACCCAGAGGGGTGAAATCCTTATGGCTGTTGCTTATTAACAGCACTTGTTGGCATTAGCAGGTGAGAATGTGGTGGTAAAATATAGATTAGAAGGGGAAAAGCCAGGAATCGCAATGCCATTTGTCCTGTTCCGAATGTCATTATGCATTCCATCGTGGCATATTACCGAGATGATTAGTGGCATCAAATGACTTCTGAAAAATGATTATGTGCCATTAAAAGCATTAGTCGGTCTGAAAGCAGCACAAACAAATGGCCATGCAAGGATGAGTCATTAGTGGAGGAGGCTGGGAGATGTGAGGAGGTAGCCGGTGTGCCAGGCAATTAGCACAACCAACAGGTTGGGGGGTAGGGCCTGGGGAGCCCAGACCCTGCCCTGTGACGGGAGCTCTGGGCCCTATAAGGCAAGGGGCCTGTGGGCTCAGTGCTCCTGGGGAAGGCTGGGGGCCTGAGGGTTTTGGCTGCTTTTCTGGTAATATGGCGAGCATGCCAATGTTACAGCTATCCCCAGCATCAGGACAGGTGAATGAAGCTGATCCCCCCGCTGGTTATAGGGCATGAGATTTGGGAAGACAGAGGTGGGCAGGATGCAGACTTAACCCAGGAGGTGTAGGATGTGCGGGTGGGATTCTGCTGCGGAAGACCCTTCGGGGGATTGTTTAATTGACTCCAGAAAAAAAAATTGGCTTGGGAATCACAATGCAATTTACAATGACAAGAACATTGAGAGCAGCTATCATTTGGGAGATTAAGAAACAGTTTTTGAACATATACCAAAAAAATAGTTTTGATGTGACAGCAAAAGAAGGAACTAACAAGTGAAAAGTGTTGTGTTTCCAAGGCTTTTTTTGGTGTTTCCAAGTTTTTAAAGCAGCTGAGTCCCAGTCCTTGAAGTCATAGGTGTGTTCCACACTGGGGTTCACTTCCGGGGCAAAGGCTTGCTTTTGGGAGACACAAGGAAAGAGCAACCTTGGGCACTGTCCTTCATCTTGATGCATTTCCAGGCTCGAACTCTGGGGGCTTCATCTCTGGAGGGGCACCCCAAACCATGCTGTACTCATCCTACCACCCAAAGGCTCTAGAACCCTAAGCATCACCTTCCCTCTGGCTCCTCCCCACCTCTCTTCCTTCCTCCTTTCTTCCATTGATGGGTTGCAGGACTAACTGGGAACTGAACCCAGGGCCTTCACACTGAGCCACATCCCCAGCCTTTTTCATTATTTTGTTTTTATTTTTGAAACAAGGTGTCACAAAGTCACTAAATGGCCCAAGCTGTGATCTATCTCAAAGTCCCCCTGCCTCAGCCTCCCAGCAGACTGGGATTATAAGTGTATGTCATGGGACCTGGCTCCTCTTTCCTTTTTTCTTCTTATCCGTGCATTCACACACTCAGCAGTGAGGGGAGACAGCCTGCTCCCAGTCTGTCCTTCAGATGATTGCCAGGTACGCAGACCTCAAACCAGCATTGAGCAGCCCTGTCCTAGAGCACGTAGACCAATTGGGAGCCACCATAGCAATAAGCTCCATTTCCAGGCACCAGGTTTGATCTCATTCGCCCTCACCTGTGAGGCAGCTATGATGATCTGCATGTTACCAGTGAGAAATCAGGCTCTCCCGGCAGACCTCTGAAGCCAGGACTCACTGGGTTTCCTATGGCTACAGTGTAATCCACGTAGACCTCCCTTCCCAGGGCACTCAAGGTCCAGCGGCCTAGCCAAGACTCTGCTGACTCAGGCACCGCCTTTCTAGGCTTGCTGGGGCCCCTGCTGACCCTGCTGACCATGCCCTCTGTGGCTAAGCAGAGGCTCCAGTGTGACCCCAGTCTCAGGCATTCCCAGGGTCCTCAGCAGTTCCTGGGGGACCCCCAAGGAAAAGGCAGGACTGGATGTGGTGGAAGCTTGCTTCCTGGTTTGGGACACAGGCTTCACAGACAGATGGGGGCTGAAGCTTGGCTCCATGACTGTGAGCCACAGGCTCTCAGACCACGTGTGAGAAGGTCCTGGAAAGCGGTCAAGGTCGAAAAGCATCAACACTGGGCCCAGCCCTGCCAGGGTTGAGGAGCCCTGGTCTGGCTCACGGAGAAAACTGAGGAAACTGAGACTCACGGAGAGAAGCCAATAGTCCAAGGTCCTGAGGCTGAACACATCAGGGCTGAACACATCAGGAGCCAAATGCCTCTGAAAAGCAGCCTTCAGCCCTCCTGCCTTCCTTTGTTCTCTTCTCTCCCTCCTCTCTTTCACAAAATCTCTGGCTTCTGCCTGCCACTTCAACTTCAATCAGAGCTACAGAGAAGCAGCAAAGCTGAGGCAGCTGAGGCTGGAGGCTGTCAGCACTGACTGATCCCCATCACAAGCCACGTTGTGCTGGGCTCTGAGGCCCCGACAGCCTCATCACGCTGTGGCCACCGCTCCATCCTCGGAGGCACAGCGTCCTCCAGCACCAAAAGGCACCAACTTCCAAGCAGTCATCCTCTCTCTTCCCTCCAGGCCTCACCAGGGACGCCGACCCATTCCGGAGGAGCCCAGACATGTTGTTCTTCATCTTTATCGAACTTGGCTTTGCTGTTCATGTTGCTTTGAGGGGAGAAGGCTGTGACAGCAGCTCGGAAATACTGGCTGAAATTGTTTTTCCCACTCCTTACCTCGTTCCATTAGAAAAACATGAAATCTCTTTCCTCTACTTCTTTTATTTTTTCCATCTCGCTAAGACAGAGAGCGAGGTGATATTTGACAATGACTCTGTTTGTGTCTCGGCTACAACAGGTCATGAATGTTTGTGAGCTTAGTCTGCTGAAGTTCAAGTCCACCTGCTGCAAAACTTTCAAAGCAACCATTTGTATGATCCCTGCTTCCTAAGCTGACTGCTCTTTATCTCCTTCTTGACACTCAAAAAAAAGGATAAGATGCCTGTCTAGAAGTTCTTCAAAATGTCTAACTTCAATCTCTCTTGCTGCAGCTCAGTCTTTTTGAGTTAAACAAATTCCCATCATCTCTGCAGAAACTAATAATGCGCAAGGACATTACAATCAGTCTCTCAGCAACAACTAGCCACAGGCAGCCTTCTACTTCATTTTGGATGTGGATGTTAAGGCCTGCCCAGCACCCAGAGGACTCAGCACACATATTGACATCCTCTCCTTGAGAACCAAAGCCACAGGCACATGGCTGGAATGATCAGCTTCCTGCATGTCTCTGTACAGAACCACCAGCAGTTCCCAAATGCTAGGCCACCTTGGAGTCACCTACTGACAAAGCGTGTGTCCCCTGAAATTCATGAAGAAGCTGTAACTCCACATGTGATGGTCCATTGGGACGTAGTAGGTCTACATGAGGTCACCAGCGTGGAGACCCCAGGCCAGGATCAGTGTCCTTACCAGAAGAGACACCAGAGTACTCACTGTCCCTCTCTCCCCGATGTGAGGACACATAGAGAAGACAGCTGTCTGCAAGCCAGGATGAGAGGCCTCACCAGTCCCCAACCACATTGGCTGCAGAGTACAAAATAAAGACAAAAGGAACCCTCTCCCTAATCTGTCAATACCCTAACTGATTTCCACGGCCCAACAGAATGGTGTCCCCAGGCAGCCTCTGTGAATCCACCAGGGTTGTGCCCGAGGCTGTGTGTGGGGCCTGTGACTGTGCTGTCTGCCTTTTTCCAAGAGAAGGGAATGTCCACGGCCACCACAGAGGTCATCCTGACCAGCACTGCTGCAGGCAGCCAGCTGGGGAGGCTCCACTTCCAGGAGGAGCAGCTGGGGATTGCCAGGGGCTCAGGACCCCTGGCTGACACTGAGCAGTTGCCTTGGGGACGCTGGCAGAGGTAGCTTTTCTGGCTAGCCGAGGTAAACAAGGGAAGGCTGCTGAGGGGAATGAGAAGAGACTCACCAGGCCACAAGAAGCCACCTGCAAAATTGCTCACAAGCAATCTGACTATCTTTAAGAGATGTGTCCTTTCTCCATGAGCCCTAGCAACTAGGTAGCAGGGACAGGATAGAGGGGTGAAGTGGGGGAAGCACTTTATTGCAGCCCCATGCATTAATCTCCATTTAACCCAGGAAATGGGGCTCAAGTCCACCCAAGCCTGTGTAGATGGTTACTGAAAATGCCAAACTTGGGGCTGGCACCGTGAGTGGGGGTGGGGCTACCTGACCGTGTCCTTGAACCACCTACCCCTACTCTACCTAGAATGACCTCCTCAGTCACAGGTCCTGCCTGACAAGGATTCTGGTCAGTTTGCCTGGCTGTCACTTGTCATTTGTACCTGTGGTGACCCACAGTCTAGGTGTTTCTCAGATTGGCAAAGGTTCAAAACCCTTCCCCAACATCCCTGAGAAGTGATGGCATCCTAGGTGGTCCCTGACCCAGAGGGCCTGACATAGGCTCTTGGCTGGATCCCCTTACGCCCCACACCCCAACTGGCCAGGGAAACAAGCAAGCTTTTGCCAAACAAGCCATCAGCTACTTCTTACACATGTAAATTGAAGACCACTTAGAAATGAAAACATTCAGGCCTCCTTCTGCCCGAGGGGCCATGTACAGCCCCAATCTGTAGCCGGATGCTATAGTTTAGATCCAGAATGTTCCCAAAAGTCTCATGCTCAGAGCCGGAGATTTTGCAAGGTGACTGAATCGTGAAGGCACTGCACTCATATATGGATTCATCCATTGATGACCTCAGAGCTGGCTTAATTACTTTCTCATCACTGGGGCACAATACCTGATACCCACAACTTAAAGAAAGAGAGGATTATTTTGGCTCACTGGTTACAGTCCATGGTCGGCTGTTTCCAAGGCAGAAAATGGCGTGGCAGAGGAAAAGCTGTTCACATCATGGTGGCCAGGGTGCAGAGAGAAAAGGGAGAAGCTGGAGAGGAAGAGAGACCCTTCCAAGTCACAGCCCCAGTGACCTGCCTCTTCTGACCAGACCTATCTCCTAACAGCAAGTCAGCTATATCACCCTCCTGTTGTAGTCACCTTCTAAAATCCCTGCCTGTGAGCACATGAGGCCTTTGGGGGAATTTCTCCACCCAAGCTGTTACAATAGTTAAATGTACCATTAGGAGGAGGGGCCCTTTTGGTTGGAGGAGGTGTCTCTGAGGACTGGCCTTTGGAAGATGCACCTCCCTCTCAGGCTTCTCCTCTCTCTGCTTCCTGGCTGCCATGAGGTGCGTAGCTTTCCTCCCCTGTGCCCTTCCACCGTGATGTTCCTGCCTTGGCGTCAGCAGACTATGGACTAAATCCCCTGAACTGTGAGCCAGGTTAAACCTCTCCTCCTGTAAGTACTGGGTGTTGGAGTTTGTGTCCCTGGGATGAGAAAGCTGACTAATACACTGAACAAAATCTTGGCCCACCCCTCAGCTGTCCCAGTGTCCTAGCAGTCAGGTCTCACAGCCCCCTCTCATCTCCCAAGGCTAGGCCTGAGAATAGAGGAAGAAAATAGCATCTCCACACAAGCCCAGGTCAGGACAGGGGCCCTCAGCCTAAGCCCTGCAGAGCTGAGTGACAAGCCAAGGCGAGGCTGTGAAATGGGAGCTGAAGGAACTAAGAAAATCTTTCACCTCTCCTGTTAGTTTGCCAGGAAGTAGTATTTTGAATATCAAAGCTGAATATTAGCTCATTTTCCTCTCTGCCTTCCCCTGTGGCCACCTCAATCCTTTGCCCCCAGGCTGGTTTTACCCCTAAAGAGACCCCAGTGTTGGCTTGGGCTGCTGTGTGTGTGGCTCCACAGCCATGGAGCAAGTCACATTAACACTCTGCCAGCTCGCTGCTTGTTCTTGGTCTGTGTCAGGGAGAGTGAGCTGGGGACAGTTGCTGGACAAGGTATGAGGTGCAGGAGTCCGTGTCAGTGCTGTGCTGCTGTTTCACCATTCGGATGTTTGTGATTGGTACCCAGTACACACCATGGCCCTCCTGTGAGCAGAGCACATCCATTCTGAGTGTGTTCCAGAATCCCCCTGTGTCTTATTCACTTTTCTCATCACAGAGACAAAATACCCTACACCCATATCTTAAAGGAGGAGAGGTTTATTTTGACTCACAGTTTTTAGAACATTAACTCTATAGCTGGCTGGCTCAAGGGTAAAAAGGTCTTGTCATGGAGGAAAGCTACCGTGCATCATAGTGACAAGGAAGCAGGGAGAGAAGAGTGAGCCATGGATGGAGACAGATACTTCCGGGTCACGCCCCAGTGACACACCTCTTCCACCCAGGCCCCACCACCAGACAGCACATTCAGCTACTGAGCTCATTAGTGGATGAATCCTCTGATAAATACCCTGGAACAATCGGCTCCTAAATGCCCTGATTCTGGGCTCAGGACTATTTTGGGAGACAGTCTAATCTAAACCACATCACCTGATCAGTGGATCAGCTTGAAGCTAACCAGGCGGCTGCCTGGCTGATGGATGGTCCAGGGACCAGCTCAGGGCCGCAGCACAGCGGATGCTGAGTGGAGAACAGATGTTCACATCCATCTGATTCTCTTCCTGGAGGGTCCAAGACTGCACCCCTCCTGATGCAGACAAACGGGCCATGTCCACACCACCGAACTCTCACCACACCGAAATGCCCACATGGGCCGCTTTTCCCCAAGACAATTGCATTTTGGGCTGGATGTGCCTGGTGACATCTGCAGAGGGCCTCGGAGTACATATAGGAGACCGTGGCAACCCTGCCCCTCTCTGTGCTGGTCCAGCCACACCAGCCTTAGAGACCGAATCCTGCCTGTTGTCTTTGTCCCTGTACTCGATCAACTGTGACACCTCTGTTGGCTGCTCCTACCAATGACCAGGGCTAAATGCCACTGCCATAATGACCACCCCCAATCAACACCACCATCCTGCAGCAGACACAGTTCCATCCAGGAAGCATCTCGGGGCCCAGGTGCTTGAGTGATGCTTCACAAGCACTGCTGAGAGACTCCTGTGGGATCTCTTGGGTATGTGGTGTTATTCCCATTTTATAGATAAGAAAACCAAGGCCCTGACAGGAAAAATGGATCAAGGTCACACCACTAGGAGACTGGACTGTGGTACTACATTTTGGTCTGCTTAGCAAACTTCCTCATCTTCCAGAGTGTTGAAGGATAACTTTAAATATACATATATATATATATATATATATAAAGACCTTGACCCTCATACTTTAACACATGCTAAAGATTTTGACTTTTTTTTTTGGTATCGGGGATTGAACTCGGGTCCTTGCGCTTGCACAGCAGGCGGTGAAAGCACTGAGCTAAATCCCCAGCCCTATTTGACTTATTATTAATGAGGCAACCAAATGTAACAACCAATCCAAAGAAGTCTGGAAAGCATAAATTTGTATGGGGTAAAGGAAAGTAGAAATGAATCTACAAATACACCCAAAAAGCCTTTTTCCTCAGGGAAGAGTGGAGTCAATGCAGGCACTGGATAGGATTTATTTGCATGTCTATAGACAAGAGTTATTTTACATTGTTATCAGGTATGTGCAACTTACAGAGTCATAAAATAGCCCAGAGGCACTAAATGGCTAGAATGAAGGGCTGTAAAGGCATGCTCTAAACAGCCCTGTTTGCCATTGGCAACTCCAAAGATCTCTTTTGCTTATTCCAAACTTTCACACAGAGTGCTGGTCTGAGGCCACCCTGTGAGGATGTGTTAGAAACTTAATCCCCAGATTCATATGTTGATTAAGGAGTGGTAATGGGGGCTCCACCCTCATGAATGGATTAATGCCCTTATCACCCAGAGTGGTGTCATGGCTTATATCTAGATGTCCCCCTAAACCCCATGTGGTCATAGGTGGGGAGTTTCAAAGATGGCTGGATTAGGGTGTGTGAATGTGGATTAAGGGTGTGGTACTAGGATTAAGGATGTGGATAATGGAAGCCCTACTCTGGATATGGGTGGCATCAACCAATAGGCTTGCAGCCTGGATAGAATATAAAAAGAGGAAAGAGGCTTGCTGCTGCTACTTGCTGCTTCTCTGTCTCCTTACTGCTTGCCATGGACTGTTTCTCCTCTGCGACGCCTCTCTGCTATGCCGCCCTGCCTTGGAGTCAGCTGACTATGTACTGAAACCTCTACAGCTGTGAGCTAAATAATCCTTTCCTCCTTTAACTTTGGGTGTCAGGTATTTTATCTTAGCAACAAGAAAAATAACTAAGACAAGTGGGTCAGTTATCATGAAAGCAGGTTATTATAAAGTAAGCCAGACCCTCACTTTGCTTTGTTCTTTCAGGTACTCCCTCACCCTTGTCCTCTGATACCTTCTGCCATGTGATAGCACAACAAGAAATCCCTGCCAGATGCCACTGCCTTGATATTGGACCTCACCTCCAGAACTGTGAGAAATGAATTTATTTTCTTTATAAATTACTTAGTCTGTGGTATTCTGCAATAGCAGCAGAAATGAGAGAAGGGGCAAGAAATTGAGTGTGGTGGTACACACCTGTAATCCTAGCTACACAAAAGGCTGAGGTGGGAAGGCTTCATGTTCAAGGCCAGCCTGAGAACTTAGTGAAGCCCCAGCTTCAAATAAAATTTTAAGGGCTGAGGATGTGGTTCAGTGGTACAGCACTTGCCTAGCATGTGTGCATCCCTGGATTCAAACCCCAGCACTGAGAAAGATAGACAGACAGACTGACACACAGAGCAAGTACTTAAATAAGGTCTAAATGATCTCAGTGTCCTTAGTGGTTAATATCAAGTGTGGGCATCAGAATTTTCCCTGGCAATTGACTCATGGGCTAAGGGAGAGAAACAATGGTCTCAGCAGTACAGTCAGTATGTGGAAGAGAAGGGACATAGATCCCGACATGACTGAGCAGACACACATGTCAGGCACTACTTCACATACTTCGAATGCATTAATTCTTTTAATCCTTGGAGCTGACCTGTGAAGAAGAGTTTGTTGCCATTCAATCCAGGAGACAAGGAAGCTACGGAACATGCCCAAAGTCACATTGGTAATAAGAAGCAAAGCCAGATGCAAACACAGGCAGATTCTAGAGTCTTCACTTGAAGCACTGTGGTATCCCACTTTGCAAGTAACCTGGAAAGAGAAGCAGAGGTAAATGATGATGGCGATGACTAACAGCAAGATTGCAGATGGTGAAGTTCTAGCTTCTACAGTTCTGAGCCCCAGAGGCTCTAGAAGATTCTTTCACCTTTGAATTTCTCAAGCAACCCCAGCACCCTTACCAGTTACAAAAGTCAGTGGCCTCACAGCCTTTTATTTCCTTTTCTCTTTTTTTTTTTTTTTTTTTTTTTTTGCTTAAGCTCATTAAGTTGGACCTTTTTTTAATAAATAATCTTGACTTCTAAAGTTAATAAGTGACAGAATTGAGTATCAAATCCTCATTTGCCTCAAATGGATAGCTGTGTCCCTCACCATGATGACACCTACCCTGCTGGGTGATTGGTGGGGATTAGCTGTATTGATCCAGGCAAAGCTCCGAAATGAATGCTCAACACTAATGTGTACAAGTTAGTATTATTATCAACTCCATTTTACAAATGGATAAACTAGGATGAAATGTTACAGGCCTTTGCAAAGGTCACTGACCTGCTATTATGTACTAGCAAATGGCAGGGTCAGCAATTGAACCAATGCAATGACAAGAGCTGTGGGCTTCACCTTGACCTTGGGAGGATCCTTGAGAAGTCATCTGTACCCTCCACTCATCCAGAGGTAAATGTCTGGTGGACCTTGGGTAAGAGCTTGAAAAGCTAGAGCAGCCTCTTTCTCAGCTTATGTTGAGCTGAGAGAAGCAGAGGCAGGTAGGGTCTTCCAGCACTCAGCTCAGATGTCAGGTGCTGGGAATATCGGCTCCTCTTTATCTGAGGTCTTGTGCAAATGGACCTGTTCCCATCAGCTTCCCGCTACAGGCCCACCCTACTGGCCCACTAATGCCACCACTGTGTGCACTGTGTGCAAGCAGAAATCCAGTTAATGCATCCAAAGAAGAAAAATCACAATGTCAGATCTGCAGAGATGGTTCAATTGAAGGAATATTGATTGTCACAGAGAATCTTCTCACTTTTTTCACGTACTAAGGCTGCTCCCCTAGGTGCATATAAATTCATCAAATATTGTCAGAGCACATATTCATGCTTGTTCCTGGCATTGTTGGGACTGCTTGGGCTTTAGTCCTGCTCATGGTACCTGTCCCAATTGGAGTAATGGCAGGGATGTGGATGAAGAAAGGATTTTGCCAAGACATTGCATCTTGGCACTTTCCTCAAGATGAGGCATGTTCCCATACTGCCATCTGAACTAGACTTCAATGCTACCATGTGTGGGACCCAAGGAGGATATAGTTATGCCCATTTTCCAGATGGAATGGGCAAGGTTAAGCAACTCCTCCGTGATCACACTGAGTGCATGTTAGAATTTGAACCTTGGTTTTCTAACACCAAATCCAGGACCAATTCCACCCCACCGTACTTTTACCCATAAATGGTGACTCTGTTCCCATCAGGACTGGACATGGGTGGGATCCTCTTGGCTCTGGTTCACTCAGTTGGTACTATGGATTGTGCAATGACTGTTGGTCCAAGCCTGGGCAGAGATTCGAGAAAATCCATCTCCCAATGCACAGATTAGCCTGAAGACATAGAAGACTGACTTTTAGAGTCTGACACTTGGAATTGACAGGATGCTGGAATGGAAATTGTCACCTCTGACCCCCAAAACGGTTTACTGAGCTGACACTAGCCCAAAGTAGAGGTTGAACAACCCTGAGAAAGTTACATGAAACCTCCTGAGGTCATCTTAGCCCATTGTGACCCATATTTTGGAAAAACTGACCAAGAAAAGGGGTTGGGTGGCCAAGCCCTGGGACACCCTTGCATAGAAAGTACCAAGACACCATGTGGGAAATCATGACCCCAGAGGATTTAGACCAGCATTTCCTAAGTGTATCCCAAGAAACAGAAGCTCTGCAGGCCTGAAGAGGTATTGTCACTTTGGGGTAAAATAAAACAGGTTGTTTTGGTCTAGAGCATCTCAGAGCCTTTATCATCTTGACAATAATCGTAACAGCTGTGTCAGCTGCAACCCAAGGCAACCTGCACTATTCATGTCTTAGCTCATTTCAGCCTTGTGACTCTATGGAGCAGGTACTGCTGTTATCCCACTTTACAGCTGAGTAAACCAAGGCACAGGGAGAGTAAGTGTCTTAGTTACTTTTTTAATTGCTGAGACAAAATGCCTGACACCAAAAGGCAGAGTAGAAAAGGTTTATTTTGGTTCACAGTGGTAGAGGTTTCAGTCCATAGTTAGATGACTCCAAGACAGTATGGCATGGCAGAGGGGCATTGCAGAGGAGAAACCATTCATAGCAGGCAGAAGGCAGCAAGACAGCAAGCAGTTGGTCGGGGATTTACCTCAGTGGTTCTGCTGCCTGCTTTGCAAGCCCAAGGTCCCAAGTTTGATCCCTGGTACCAAAAAAGAAAGAAAGAAAGAAAGAAAACAAGCAGCAAGTAATGAAAGCAACCCTCTTTCTGTCTCTTATATTCTATCTAGGCTACACATCCTTAGAGGGGTAGCACTCACATCCAGGGTGGGCTTCCCCATTATCCACACCCAGAAGATGCCAAACAAATCAGTGGACTAATTTAGTAATCACACACTCTTGATGCCAGCATCACACACTCTAGATTCGGCTGCCTCTGAAAAGCCCCACCTATGGCCTCATAAAGCTTTAGGGGGACATCTAGACACATGCCATAACAGTAAGGGACCTGCCCCGAGTCAAACATTGTTAAGTGATGGAAAGAGATGAGAACAGTATATCCAGTCCTGGCCTCTTCACAGGACTCTAAGAGACAGATGTACAATGTAGTATTTCCCAAACTTCAGCTCTTATCTGCCCTGCCCATTTTCTCCCAGAGAATCTCCTAGGACTGGGAATCTATGAAATATCTGAGAACTGGCTCAATTAATTCTCCTGATTGGCTGGCTTTGGAGCTCCTGCCACTGCACACTTGGACACAAAAGCAAGTTGACATAGTGTCTGAGATGCTGCTCTTTCTTGTTCCCCAAGGAAGCTCCTAGGCTGAGGCTGGCCTGAATCCAGAGGTGGAAAGTCCTGGGGAATCCAGACATGCTAGGTCCAGCACCCTCACCTCTCAGCTCTCCTCCCCGGGCCACCTTGAAGCAGGTAGCTGAGAAAAGCAGAATGGACGCCACTGTCTTTCTCCTCACCAATGCCCCTGGCTGAACCCCAATTCTGAGGCATCCCGGCCAGAAGCAGAAAGAAACTCTCCATGGATTGGGCTCAGCCCAGAGGAATAAAGATGCCAATCACACTGGGCAGCTGGCCCTCTCCACATCCTGGGGCTCAGCTCCACTTACTTGCCATTTCTGCCTTGATCAGATGTTTTGGCTGGAGCCCTCAGCAGGTGCACAATGTGGGATTTCATTCCCAGGGGCCTTGGCCAAGGGCCCATTTCCTCAGTGGGAGAGGGGACATGGCCTCAGTAGGAGAATATCAATAGGAACCCATGGTGGGAAGACATAGTTGGCTAGAGCTGCTGATAGGGTAATTAATTCTACTTAAGTGAAATGTTACTAATAATTAAATGTACTAATTAAGAAAAATTGGATCAGCTGTTGTTGGTGTTGTAGAGCCAGGAGCTCCACCGACACATTTCTTGGGCAGCTTCCTGCTGTGAGTGGATGGGACTAAACATAATGAACATTGTCCCTTTGGGGCCCAAGTGAAGCTGGAAGAGTGAGGAGCTGGAGAAGCCCCCAACATGGGAGGAAGCTGCAAGCTTGGGGTGCCTGTAAAGTGACAGGTCCAAGAGGCTGGAGGAAGACACAAGGGTGCCACATTTCAGATCAGAAGGATCTAGAACCTGGCCCCACTAAACCCAAGTCATACACAGTCCAGGAAGGCTGTGCCACAAGGGGGCAGCTGAGGGTGGCTCTGGGAGTGGCAGTGAGATGCTAAAGTGACTCTGGTGGCCAAATCCAGTGATGGCAAAGAGACAGGGACAGAGGCCAGATCGGGGATGGGACAGAGACAGTACATGTGTTCCAAAGAGAGTTCTCCAGTGCTCAGTGGAGCAGGTGAGCAGGCAGCACAGAGTCACAGGAGCCAGAGCTAAAGACAGATGCACCCGCTCAGGCAGGGCTCCTCGGCGTGGCACCAGTGACATTTGGAGTGAGACAGTCCTTTGTTGTGAGGATGTCCCCTGCCTTATAGAATGCTTAGCAGCATTCCTGGTCCCTACACGTGAGACACAAGGACTGCCCCCCATCCCACCAATCGAAAAGGTCCCCAGGGGCTGTGGGCATAGCCCAGTGGTAGATCCCATGCTTCCTTAGCATGCACAAGGCCCTAAGTTCAATCCCTGCTGAGCCCAAAAGAAAAAAGTCTTACCAGACATTGTTAAATGTCCCCTGGGGCCAACATCACCCTTGGCTGAGGACTGCCAAGCAAATTAAAAACAAAACCTCAGCATGCGAACACATCCTCCTCCCCCATAGGGCCCAGCTCCTGGCCGGCTGCCCCCACCTCACGTTCCTCCCTAGGTCCTGCATCTCCAGCTGGACAATGACCTAAGGGACAGAGTGCAGGGAGGTTTTAGGGGGCAGGGTTCGAAGCAGCAGACATCTACGAGCAAGCCACTGGCCCCTCTAACGGCAAAAGGTCAAGGAGACCTCAGACAGGGTGGACAGCCAGCCCACCTGAGCTGGGCTGGTGCCCAGGCCTAGCCTGACTGCCATGGGCAGCCCCTCCAACCTGGTCCAGCATCTATTCCAAGCTCGGTTTCCTACCCTTCCAAGGTCCCTTCCATAGGCAATGTGTGGCCTGTCCACAGCATGGAATCAGGATTCCTCCCAAGTATGGTGGGGGGAAGAAGATAGACTCAAAAATATTGTGTGATTTTATCATGTGCTGTGTCCACAGTACAGAGATCTTGGGAGTCAGATGCAAGGAGAGGGGAAGAGGATAAAGTGTCCCCTTAATGAGTCCAAAGTTTGCCTCTGGGGAACTGAAAATGCTTTGAAACCAGCTAGAGGTGATGAAGGTACTAAATGCTTCTGGATTGTATATGTTCAAGTGGTTACTTTCGTGTTTTTGAAACTTTTACCTCAATCTTTTTTTCAGAACTGAGGGCCTTCATGCTGAGCTACTTCCCCAGTTCCCTCTTTTTTTTTTTAATTTTGAGGTAAGGTCTCACTAAGTTGCTAAATTTCCCAGCCTGCACTCAAACTTTCAATCCTCCTGCCTCAGCCTCTCTATTTTGTAAAAGTAAAGGTCCTTCTAGCTCTAAGCTTCAGTGCTTGCTTATGATCCAGGCAGAATGGGAACCAAGGCAAAAAGGAAAATGGGTTTACTCTCCTCAGGGACAGACCCAAATAAATTAGAAAACAGAAGGCGCCAGTTCCCACTCTGCCCATTGAGCGAATACCACAGGAACAAGCTGTATGAGCTACAAAACTCTCTATAGATGTAAGGCACATTATTACCAAGGCACTCTCTGTGACCTTGTTGGTATTCTTCTGAACACAGCCTGGGCAGGGCTGGACACGAAGGAGCGAGTGAGCCGCATTAATGTGTGCGCATTAAGGGCAAGAGCACAGAGGTCTTCAATACAGTGGCCCGGAGCAGCTATTATTATTAGAATGATATCAATTAATAATGAAGCTGTGATTCCTTGCTTCCTGGGTACGGGAGGCTGCATAATGTACCTGCATGCATTTGCACAGTTAATCCTCTCTGCAACCCTGAGTAGAACCATTTTACAGATGAGCAATGGCAAACCAAAAGGTTTAATAATGTGCTGTGCTAGTGATCTACCGCTGGGTAACAAATCATCCCCACACTTAGCAGCTGAAAGCAGGCAGATGTGCTCTCACGCGTCTGGGGGTCAGGAGTCATGGGTATAACTCAGCAGGGTCCTTGTCACAGGGTCTCTCACAGGCTGCAGCACAGGGCTGGGGTCTCGTCTGGCGGTTCAGCTGGCGAAAGATCCACGTCCAAGTGCAGGTGGCTGTCCGCAGGATTGGGCTCCTTGGTGAGTATGAGACTGAGGGTTTCAGTTCTGGGCATTTGGGCCTCTCTAACATGGCACCCCACTTGCTTCATCACAATCTGCTGGCTGAAAAAACACTAGAATCTGCTAACAAGATAGACACTGTGATGCACAGTGGCCCGGGCACAAAGTGGCATCTCATCACCACGCTGCCTCCTCTTGGTTAGAAGCAAATCACCACGCTAGCCCATGCCCGAGAGGAGGGTTGCACCAGCACATGGACCCCAGGAGGTGGCCTTCAAGGAGGAGTCATCTCCAAGTCTGTCCACTGTGCTTTCCAGAGGTTGGCAACAACCAAAGTGCTGAGCTGCCTGCACCTCAAAGATTTTGAAGGGGCCCAAGCTCACTCCATCACAGTGCTCTTTCCAGGTGCTTCTGGGGTAGGCAGGGAAGGGGGATGCAAGGAAAGAGAGAAAGAAAGCGAGAGACCTTTCTGTAGAACAAAGGATGCACTGAGCTCTTCCTGACCAGGCCACACTCATGGGGCTGGTCCTCCAGGACCCAGCCAGGAGCTCGAGCTGCCCCTACTGTAATGGTGTCCTCATTAGAGGGTGTGTGCTGCTGTATTTTAATTGCCTGGCAGAGCCCTGAGCACCTTGAGAGGAGACTTTGCACATCCTCCTCATCATGACTATTAATAGTCTGGGAACATGGTGGACTCCTCAGCCCAGGCTGGCAGCCCCCGCCCCTTGCCCTTCTTTCCCCCAGCCCCACATCCTGCTGCGACTGGGGGCAGCAGCTGGCCACCCTCTGCGACTGGCACAGTGCACACCAGGGAGACCTGGAACCTCTGAGCCCCTAGCAGATGGGCTTGAAGGACTCAGTCTATCTCCCTGCACCACACCTGCTTGGGCAGGGGCCTCATCGCTTAGCTGTGTCTTCCCAGCAACCAGCGCGGTGCCCAGCAGGGGCCTCAGCAGCACCACTGGCCACCCATAGGGGCCCTCCATGAGAATGTGATGGGACACACATGAGGCCAAACTGGAGCAGGGAAAATTGGTCTCCACCAACTTCTCATTTCCCATCTATCTGGGTGAGTGAGTAGTGTTCAAGGATTCCATACAGGAATAAGACCAAGGAAGAGGTGAGGGTCCCTCGGAGCAGCAGGTCTTGCGTTTGTGTGTACCTGCTGAGTGCCCAAGATGTGGCCATACAGTAAGTGGCCTCTTCCCTCTGCCACTTCAGGTGGGGGCTTCCATGCCTCAGTGTACCTTTAACTTAGTGGTGGGTCACAAGGGAATACCCGCCCTCTATCCCCGCTCCAGTCTTTTCTCTAGGGATTGACAGTCCTGGAGACCTACAGGACTTAGGCTACCCACTTCTAGCCCAAGAGGAGCCTCACTTGCTCTCCAAAATCCTTTTCACATAACTTCCCCATTTTTTGGCTGGGGATCAAACACAGCACCTTGTGCCTCACCACGGAGCCACATCTCCAGCCCTGTACACAAACTTTGAACGGTCCCAGCATACATTTCTCTCCTGTGGATCATCATTGAGTCCCAAGTGAATTCTCTGACTTCCTGCTCACTAAAACGGAGATGACAATAGATATAATAGCAGGCAGGGCTCCTTCCACTACATCCATATTTACAATGGTCCCCACCTAGGGACTTGCATAAGCATCTGGCCTAACACTGCGTATACAGCAGGCTGACAGCTTCTGCCAAAGCAGTGATGTAGAGGCCAATGTTGCTCATAGCCTCCCTGGATTGAACAGGCTGGTAGCTGCATCATTCTTATCTGCAAGTCTGGATTACATCGTGGAGGGTGTGTGATCCAAAGGCCATGGAGATACCTTGGCTCTGCCAACAGGAAAGTAAATGGATCTCAGCCCTGAGAAGTCTTGGCCAAGCAAGGCCAAAATCAGTCTGCCCACCCCCTGTCTTTCCTTCCTACTTGTTCCTTCCCTGGCCTGCAACCCCAGCCTGCCTCCTCCTGCCTTCCCAGGCCTGGCTTTCTTGTGCTGGGAGCAAAGAAAGCTTACTGAATTTTTGCAAGTACTTTGCATGGCGTCTGATTTACAATTCATAACCTGGATTATACTGCGAGTTCAGCCTTCCGGGGTCGGTGTAATTTAGATCTCGGAAATATTTGCCATGCTTTCAATTCCCCTGACATCTGAGGGATTGGAAATGGATTCCACCCCTGGAGGTTCACTGTTTGGAGAGGGCTATGGAGGGGTACAGGGGATGACAATGGCTCAAAAAGCAGGGTGAGGAGGCAGGCCCAGCAAGACAACCAGGGATAGGAAAAGAGCAAGTGAAGCTGCATCAGGAGAGAATGATAATATGCCTGAGAGAGGGAGCAGGGAAAGCAATGACCGGGGCTTCTTTCACCAGACACATTGCTGTCCAAGAGTGTCACCAAGGGTCAGGGGACATCACACCAGCATCGCTGTATGGGGGAATGGCTTAATTGTGTGGAGCTGCTTAGGGCTGGGTGGAAAAACCCCATCTTCTCCTTCTCCCTCTGCCTTTCCAAACGAGGGACAAATCTCCCAGGTTCCTTTTTTTAAGTTTTACTGAGATATTATTCACTTATGGTACAATTTGCCATTTAAAGTGTGTGATACAATGGCTTTCAATATATCCAGACTGGTGTACCTATCACCGCAATCCATTTTTGAAAATTTCCATTTTCCCAAAAAGAACTCTGCCCCCTCCCTGCCAAGCTGTCACCCCTGGTTTCATTTCTTGGGGTTGCTGTAACAAATTACCGCACACTCAGCCTTAACATAATAGAAAGTGATTCGCTCATAGTTTTGGGGCCAGGGGCTGAACTCCAGGCATTGACAGGGCCGCACTCTCCAGAGGCTCTCAGAGAGGATCCTTCCTGCCTCTTCCTACTTCTGGTGACTGGACATTCCTGGGCTAGTGGCCACATCACTCCAGTCTCTGCCTCCATCTCTACCCGAAGTCTCCCTATGTGCCTGGGTGTCAACTCTCTACCTCTCTCACGCAACGACACCCTACCTCAGGTCTAGTATGAGCTCCTCCTGAAGTCCTTAAGTTAAAGGATCTTCAAAGATAAAAAATCAGGTCACTTTCACAGGTTCTAAGGGTTATAACATGGATGTTTCTTTTCGGACGAGGCCACCAGTGGTCCTACTCTACTCCTCCAATATCCCCACCGATCTATTTTTGTCTCTATAAATTTGCCTATGCTGGACATTTCATATAAGCAGAATCATGGCCTTTTGAGACTGATCTTTTATTTCACTTAACAGAATGTTTTCATGTCTATTCACATTGTAGCCCATATCAGTAATTCATCTGTTAATTGTTGAATGATATCCCATGGCATGGACATATGACACCTTAGCATCCATTCATTGTTTGATAGACATATGGATTGTTTCTAATTTTTGCTATTCTGCATAGTGCTGCCATGAAAACTGATGTATAGCCTCTGCTATGGTTTAGATCTAAATGTCCCCCCAAAGTCTCATGTATTCAGAGGTGGGACTTGTGGAAAGTGATTGCATCCTAGGGGTGCTATACTCATTCATGGGTTAAGCCATTGATTAGTTTACAGCTCAATGTGCTGTTGGGAGGTATGGCCTGGTTGGAGAAGGTGAGTCGCTGGGGAGCTGCCTTTGGAGGGTGTATCCTTCTCTCCGGTTCTTCCTGGTTTCTCTACTTCCTGGCTGCCATATTGGGCACCCTTTCTCTGCCAGGCCCTTCCTCCATGATGTTTCTGCCTTAAGCCTGCTAACCATGGACTACGCACTCTGAAAGTGTGAACTGAAATAAACCTCTCCTCCTTTAAGTTGCAGGTGTTGGGTATTTTGTCCCAGTGATGAGAAAGTGATTAAAACAACCCCTAACTACTTCCTACCATTAGTAAAAATAGTGACTATTTCACATATGCTTTTCCCAAATCCCAAAGGCGTGGTGAGTACAGCAGGCAGCTTCCAAAACTACCTCCACTGACCTCCACCTTCTGGCCGGTATTCATGTTCTGTGTGTGGGCGCGACCTGCAGACTGATTTCTAATGCTGGAATACGGGGAAGTGAAGGGATGTCACTCCCAAGATTAGGCCATAGCACTGACCTCTGGCTGCTCTCACTCTCATATTTGATTGCTGCTCACCAAGCTTCCTTGCGGAGAAGACTGTGGCAAAGAATTGAAGGCAGCCCCTGGCCAACAGTCCCCTGGGACTGAGGCCCATTGAACTTTGGAGATGAGTCTTCCCCCAGCCAAGACTGCCAACTGGACTGCAGTCCATGCCAACTGCTTGATTGCAGCCTGGTGAAGCTCCCTGAACCAGAGGACCCAAGCTCTTTGTTATATAGAAAGAGACAATTAATACAGTGAGGCCATAGGAAATGAGCTTTGGAGGTCCTGGGCCACTGGGGTGTTGGGTTAGGGATGGGATTATTCGGAACTGCTTCCTCGTTGTCTTTTAAGTGGCTCGCTCAGAACCAACTGCCACACATGAGGAGGCCCAGGCCATGTGAACAGGCCAAGTGTAGGTGTCTCGGCAGACAGCTCTAGCTGAGGACCCAGGGACGGGACAGTCTTCCTGATACATCCAGCCACCATCCATCTGAAACCTTATGGGAGAACCCAGTGAAAACTGACTGATTGAGACTGGTCAATCCCAAAACCACAGGACGTAGCAGTAATTAATAACAGTCATTGTTTCATCCCACTAAGTTTGGAACAGTTTATTATAAAACTATGGGAAATCTGAACAAGGTAAAGACGCTAAGATCATGAAGATAGATAGATAGATAGATAGATAGATAGATAGATAGATAGATAGATAGAAAAAAGGGATGGATGGGCTAATGGACATCACATGAACACTTATATGTGCCAAACACCAGGTCAAATGACTCATTACATCATCACCTTTTTAATCATCACAACAGCCTTATGAGGTCAATGCCCATTCTCCATTAGTAGGTACAGAGACTGAGGCTCACAGAGCTTCAGCAACATCCCTGAAGTTACACAGGCAGTTCTCCTGACTCCAAAATCTGTGCTCATAACAAGCAGGGTGGATGGCACAGGTGAGGCAGAGAGGGTGGGAAACTGAGGACCAACAACGGTAGAAAAATCTAAGCCTTGTTAACTCAAGTTGACTGTTATCACTCACTGCATCAGCAGTCTCTTCTGGGTGCCTTGCTTCAAGATTTTGTTTGCAGTACGCTTTGGCCTGTACTCTCCATTAGGGGGCTATCTATTTCCTTACCTGAAAACAAGAAGGCTGCAAGGACTCTGCTGTACCATCTTCTGCCCAGCAAAGGTGGTGACGGCCAAAAGGGGAGGAGCTGTTTTGCTGTTGCTGAGATGGTGATGGTCATGATGATGGTGAATGCAATGGTGTGGTTGGTGGTTGTAGTCGTGATAATAGTGGTGGTGGTGATGATAGTGCTGATAGTAACAATGGTATAGGTGGTGATTATTAGGGTGTTATTGATGGTGGTAGAAGTGAAAATGGTGTTGGTGATGATGCTGGTGGTGGAGGTAGTTAAAATCCATGGATTCTGTCCCCAGAAAGGGGAGATTCCTGGCCAGAATCACCAGAAGCCCTGTACTCCAAAGTCAAGTTCAACAAAAGGAGCTAAGTTGGCACGTGGTATGTGGAGAATACTGCTGGGTGCTTGAGGCCCTCCCAGACTCCTCCAGCAGCCAAGAACCCTGGAGCTGATGGCACATGCCTTCTCTCCTACTGGCTGTTTTAAACCTGTTTACTCCATAAGGCTCAGGGGCTGATTCTGTTTCTAAATAAATAACCCATGGGAAAAGGAAGGTCCTTGTGAGTTTATCGCACCATCCCAAAGCTCAGCATGTTGCTTGGCCTAAGCCTAAATAATACTTCTATAAATAAATGAATGCTTCAACAAGTCACAGTCTTTCAGGGAACCAGAAATCCCTAGATGAATTCCCAAGTCTTTACTGAAGCTCTTGGGGAATGTATTAGTCTAGGACAGTGGAGGTGAACCTGTGGCACATGTGCTGCACCCAGTTGTTTGTTATCACTGAAACCTCTAAAAGGTTCACCATCACTGGTGTAGGAGCTGGGCAGCTGCACACCCCCAACCCCAAGGCAGGGATGGCTTCAAGGTCCCTGTAACTATAGAAGAAAATATATCATAACCACGTTATTCAAAGGTGGATGGAGGTTGATTCTTTTATGTGGCCTGGAAGAAAATACATTTTATTTTGCTATTATAATAATGAAGTAATAGGTAATATATCTGATGGTTTGTGATGCGCCTTTTAAAATTTTTGCAAGTTTATTCATTGGAACTGACAACAATCTTATGATACATATGCTATCATCATCATCATCATCATCATTATCATCATCATCATCATCATCATATTACTCTACAGAGGAAAAACAGAAACTACAGAGAAAGCAAGCACATTGCCCAGGGTCCTACAGCTAGTTAATAAGTGTCAGAGCAGGATCCAATCTATCCACTGCACCCCACAGCCCTAAGCTTCCTGTGGGTGGCCTATGGGCCTGGCCCTGCCTTCTGCACACTCATAAGCTGTCACATTCAGCAATTCCTTCACCCTACGTAGAGGGCAGACTGTCAGGGTCTTGACAAGAAGTCAACACACCCTAAAGGAGTGATGGAGGAGCCCAGCTGAGAAGACCAAAGGCAAGAGACAAGGCTAGGGGGACACAAAGAATGGGGGACAAAAGGAATGGGAGACACAAGGAATGGGAGACACATGCAGGGGCTAGCAAGGCAGGGAACTCATTACCCCTTAGGGCTGTGGGGTGAAGGGAGAGCTTAGAGGGACAGGTGATAATAGAAGACAGGTGTCCAAACCTTCTGGTCCTGTTATTGCCACATGCATGAAACCCAGAGCCAGAGTCCAAAGATGTGGTCCTCAGATGTCCGCCCCCGCCAGAGGTGGAGAAGAGGAGCTTAAGTGGGGACTAAGAGAGGCTATGCAGCTCACACAAGGTCGCACACTCCAAGGAGAGGCCACATGGACTTGTTGCCAAAAATCTTCCCACAGCGGCCTCAGTGGCCTGAGTCACAGCGAGGAGGTTTGGCTCGTACATGTTGGTGTAAATGATCATCCACACAGCTGCCAGCAGCCTCCACGGTGTTTTTATAATGGGATTTTAATTCACTCCCCCATCACCCTGCTGAGCTGAAAAGTGCTCCTGTTTGTCTATTTCTTGTTAAGCTTCTGCTTCAAAGCAGGAAAAGGAGGCAGCCCCTCAGTTCCCCTGGCCCCCCTTGGGGTCAGAGCCCCTTTCCTCAGGGACCCCAGAAGGGCCTGCAAATGCCACCAACCCAGCTGGGGTTGGAGAGGAGAAGGAACACAAAGCACATGTCTGGACAGGGAAGATGAGACCCCAGCTTCCAGACCCAGCCTACAGTCAACAAGCCCAAGAAGTGACCACGTCCCCTGAGCGAGGGTTCTGGAGCCCAGACCCTGATTCCCATTCCCCATCCCATAGTTCCTGAATCAGGAAGCAGCTGCACCCCCATCCACCCAGTGTGGTCCACACTGAGCCCTCTTTCTCTCTTTCCCACCTGCAGTCCTCAGAAAGAGCCTCCCTGAGAATCAACCCCATCAGTGTCCAGCCTAGAGACACAGTGGGCTGGCTTTTGCTTCCTGGGCAAAAGTGAATTTATTGTAAGTGAAATTCCCGTTACACCTGAGTGTGCTCCTGAAAATTCGAGCTTAAACTATAGTTTTGTAAATTGAATCCCAGCACCCCATTGGCTTCCTGATGTTCTCTCTGAGATTGGCTTCCCAGTGGATCCTAACATCTCAACCTTCTCTCTACCCCTGGAAAAGAGTCCAGAATTTTCCAAAAGGCGTTGTGCACTGATCCTCTCGTGGCTATGATAATGAGTTGTAGTGTGGGTTTTCTTTCACCTTTGGTCTACGTATTGAGCTCCAGAAGTTCCTAGGAGTGCCCCTGGCAGCCTCCCTTGGTGCTGGCAATGGTGACTGGGTGGGCCACTCTGCATTTGTCCCCCACCACCACCCCAACAACACCATTC
The DNA here is from genome assembly GCF_000247695.1 of Heterocephalus glaber. The sequence continues at coordinate 4,066,674 of NW_004624801.1, forward strand.
TTTCTTCCCTCTGCTGTGCACAGGGAAGGGTGACCTCTACCAGGTTATCAGCTGCGTCCTTTGTCACCTACCTTCTCACTGTGTTTGGCCAGTTTGGGGCACTGGCAAGAGTTTGAGGGCAGGAGAGGAGGTAGGTGTTTATCCCACCCCACTCCCAACCCTGCTGCCATCCTGGCAGCTGCTGTTCCCACTGGAACCACCATTTCTGTTGGATGCTTCTGGGCTGCAGTAACACCATGCCTTTCCATTGCCCCTTTGAACCTAAAGGTAGCCATGACTTTCCACTCTTACTGGTCCCTAGATCCTCCATCACCTGGTATCAGTCTCCCTATCTCTGCTCACGAGTCTATAAATGGCTTCTTCCTCCAGCTCCCTTGGTTGGAACCTTGCAAGGTGCCATCTGCTGCTTGCTGGGACCCTGCCTGCTTCAGTGACAGTTGGGACAATAATGTGGCCGCACTCTGAAGCTCAGAGGACTCCAGCCCCACCCAGAGGTCTAGCCCTTGGGGAGGTCCGGTAGAGACGACCAGATGCCTTGGGGGAGGCAGGGTCACCAGACAGGTGTGTATCCCCAGGGCAGCTTTCTCAGGCTCAGCACTGCTGACAGGAGCACTCTGTCGGGGGAGGACAGTCCTGTACACTGTAGGGCGCTTAGCAGCATCTGTGGCCTCTCCCCACTAATGCCAGGAACACTCTTCCCAGCCATGAGAATCTCCAGACATTGCCAAGTGTGTCCTGGAAGGCAAAGCCACCCCTGGCCCAGAAGCCCACCCTCCAGGATGATGGGGCATGAGCTGAGGGCCCGCTGGGCTGGTTTGCTTTACAGGCGGGGGAGGGCAGAGCAGGCAGCCCAGGAACACAGGAAAGGGGTCCCGGGCTGGTGGCTCTTCCTTGTTCCACTCCAGCTCTGGACAAGGAACTGGTTTCAGTTCAGGAACCAGGCTTTTCAAAACCCACTCCTCACACTCAGCTGGATGCTCTGCTGGGCCCTGGTGCCTGCACAGAGAGCCCCAAACAACAAGCACCCCCTGACTCCCTCCTGGCCCTCACACCCACTCCTCTCTCCCCTTACCCTCCTTGAAATGATTTGGGCAAGCAGCTGGCAGCAGGGGAGTGCAGCTGCTACTAAGTTCTCCAAACGATTTATCTTAAGATTCATGCAGAATTCATTGTGTGGGGACTGGGGCGGGTTGCACTTTAATATTCATGCAGATTTGGAAGAAATGTTAATCACGGGTTTGGGTAATTTGCACTTTTGCTTAATTCTCCTCCTCCTCCCAGGCTGGGTTGGCCAGCCCCCTGGCCCCCTCTCTCCTCCCCTCCCGTGTCCTGGATTTCTGCCAGCCCACCAGGCAGCTGGGTGGACTCCAGGGCTGGGGGTGCCGACCTGCTGCGTCCCCCTGCCCAGCTGGCTCCACAGCACCTTTGAACAAGGAGGTGGTGCCGGGGTGGGCAGCATTGGGGAAGAGCCTCAGAGCCCCTGGGATATCTTGACAGGAAATAGATAACCTGCTATAGCAACCAGATATGTGCAAATTAGCATTGATTAGTCCCAAATTAACAGCTTGGGCATTTCAAACCCAAAACAAGGCCTCAGCTCAGCTCTGATCTTTTCCTCCCTTCCTCAGGAGCTCCACCCCCCACTGCTTCCCTTCCCCACAGTGACAGCTGCCTGAGCCTGAGATGGGAAGGAAGGTTTCCTGGGGCAGGGACTGAGAGGTCTCCATCTAGCTCTCATCACTTCCTTCTCCCCTTACGTCATGGAGTGGAGACTTTTCTGGATGTTGTCTATAGCTCCAACCGCCCAGCATAGCCAGTCTCTCCTCCCAGGCCTGGTGTGACCCCACTTGCACAGGGAAAGACAGCAGGGCCTTCTTCAGGACTTGAGGCCACTCTCCAGGAACAGCCCTCTCCTGCCCTCCTGCCACCCTGAGGGGAATCCCAGAGTCCCAGGAGGTACAGCAGAGGCCAGAAGATCACCAGAAAAGCCCTGAGGTCCCCAAGCAGAGGATCCAGAAGCGATGGTTCTCTGCCCTCCCCTCTCTATCACAGAGAAGAAAAGTAGAGTCCAGAGAGGGAAAGCCAGGAGCCAAAGGCACACAACTAGGGCATGGCAGAAAGAGCTTTGAGCCAGTGAGGGTGATCAGGACACTGCAGCCTGGGGACCCAGGTGGAAACAGACAGGGCTCTGAGTATTCCCAATGGAGGGATTTACACAGGGACTCCATGGCACAGGGGAAGGAAGCCTGGGGAGGCCAACGGGGATGGGGTCAACTTAGGAAATAGTAACAGCAGAAAGCTGCTTCTACCCTCGGCTGGCAGGATGAAGACGCTTTAGTGGGCTCTGAAGCCAGGGCTCTCTCGGCAACTATCTAGAAAGAGCAGGAGCAATGAAGCACAGCAATGCTGGAAAGAGCTACCTTAGCGTCTCCCTCTCTGTGCCCTCCAGACTCCTGCCAGGCCTCATCACCCAAAGCCACCAAGCAGCTCAGCACCAGGGTCAGCCCCCGGAGATGCCAAGCAAAGCCCAGGAAGCAGGAGAATGGGCCTGTGAACAAGTAGGCACCTGACCAGCACAAGGGTTTGTAGCTCGGACATTGTCCCCTCCCTCCCTTGGGCCTTGATGATGCTTGGCAAGAAGGGGCTAGAGGAGAAGACTCAGGACATGGCCCTGATGGAGCTGTTCCCTGCAACAGAACCAGCTGAGACATACAGATGCCTTTGACAGAAAGAGAGGCACTATCTTTTTAAAAGTCATCTGTATTGGGTTTGAACAAAATGCATGCATTTGTTTTTTAAAACGATCTTTGCATTGCAATTGCTAACTGGGGTGGTGGGCACTGCCACCTTTCCAGTTGGCTCCCTCTACCCCTGGCCTCTTCCTCCCTCCCCTGCTGGGATCTCTCTGGCTTCCAACCCCGGCAGCCGGTGCTACCTGCCACTGCCTGTCAGCTTCCCCTACTACCATGCAGCTGCCTCTGTCTGGGTCCAGAATAATAATCAAGAAGCTACAGACATGGAGGAAACATGCAGTGGCACAGATGGCCATGCTTTCCCCACCACTCCCTTGTCTGAGAAGACTGTTCAAAGCCCCGACTCCACCCCAGCTCACACATGCATGTGCAAACACACTGCACATTCCCACTCCAAGTTGCCCTGGAATTAAAGTGCCCTGGAAAGGCTCTCAGGCCAGACTATGCGCAGATGCAGCAGAATGTGTTAAAGCAGAGAGTGAGTGTGATGCCCATGCAGGAATCACTGGGAATGGTCCCTACAACTAGCATATCCTACTGAGGAGGCTGCACAGCACCCAGAACTGACCGTTCTCCATAGAGCTCTTGAATGCTGACAGTCCAATAAGGATGCCACCATGCACCACAGGACATCCCTGAGGGCCTAAGAATGCAGAGGCCACCCAGAACAGATGCCCCAAGGTCACCAGGGACAGATGATGCAAAGCAGCACCTTTGCACAGTGCTTGACACACACAGACAGCACTTGTATCTACCTAACATGCTGTCATCTGTCTTTTGGCTCTTTCAAGGGACTCCTCATGCACTGTACATGATTCTTGGGGCTTCAAATATGGTGACCTGCAAATATGGTGACCTGCACAGTCCCTCCTACTGGTTACAGATTTGGCCACATGACATCGGCCATGTGATCATGTAACAGAATTGTTACAATCCTGCCTTCTCCCAGTCAGAGTGATGGGTGCAGAGATGGACCGTGGTTCAAGCCAGCCCATCAGAGTCTTCCCAAGGACAAATCTATTAATTCTGTTGGAAAAACAATACTTTGGATGGTTCATCAATTGTAATAAATATGCCATTCAGATGCACAACATAGTAGGAGCTCTCTGTGTGGGGAAACAGAGAGTATATGGAAACACTCTGTATTTTCCACTCAATTTAGCTGTACTCTAAAAAATAAATCATATTTTTTGAAGTTGTAATCTTTAAAAATTAGGTGAAAAATCCCAGAAAGATAGATTCAAATATAGACGAGAAGGAAAGACATTCATAATTTAACATTAAAATTATTTCTGGGTGTAAGGTTAAAAAGCTGAGAATTCATTTGCAAATTAAGAGCTATTCCTATGAAATAATATATAAGGAATTTTTGGTGGTGGGGGCACAAGGCATTTAGAGTAAAATAATTATTTAAATAGCTTAGCTTCTATTAAACTTCTTTTGAGTATTGAGTATGAGATGGTCTGAAAGGTCACTTGTAACTAACTTTTGAAAAATCATCTCTATAGAGTTTGAACAAAATGTACACATTTATTTTTTTAAATGATCTTTGAGGTGCAGTTGCTAGTACTGGCTCTGTGACAGGCTGCAAGGTCAGTGGTCCTCCTACCTGTGATCTGAAGGAACACTCTCATGAGAATCAGTCCAACCAGAAAGAAGAGGAAGAGGAGAGCTGAAGAAAGTCCCGGCCCACTGTTTGTGCCCCTGGAAATATCTCAGCCTACAGTGAGCACAACTCTTGCATGATCCAGATACACAAGCCAATGAATTCCCTAATTGTGAATTGGGGAAATTGGGTTTCTATTACTTGCAACAAAAAGTCCTAATAAAATACATGAATGAGCCAAGCATGATAGCACAAGCTTGTAATCCCAGCATTCTGGCTAAGGCAGAAGGATTGCATGTTCGAGTGAGCCCATCCTGGATAATTTAGCAACTTAGCAAGACCTCATCTCATAATAAAAAATAAAAATATATAGTTAGTGCAAAGCCCCTGGGTTCCATCCCCAGTATCACACACACACACACACACACACACAAAATGAATGAATGTCCACAGAAGCCTGAGCCTTGAAATAGAAGGAAACAAATGCCAACTCCTATTTCTGAGGTTGAGGTTAAAGAGATCTAAGTAGGTAAGGCAGAGTGGAGCAGCAAACCCTCACATAAAGCTTAGTGGCAAAGAACGCCAACAAGCACCCTTTGATTTAAAAAATTGTCTAGTGAAAAGCAAGCATCTAGGGGAGTGAACGAGCTCAATGTGTGATGTGTTTATTCATGTACAAGTAAAGATTTTTCTAGAAGGTAAGGTTGATGTTGGGAGCTTCCCAAATCAAACCACCCTAGCACATTGGGAGTTGTTGACTGAGAATGAAAGTCTGATCTAAAAGGAGCTGTGACCTTGATGCCATTTGGAAGCACTGCTGCAGGCAGCCTGCCTGGGACTGAGGCCATGAAGGCCTGGCTACTAGCAAGTGTCCTTCACTGAGCTGCACAGGCCCAGTCTCCAACAGCGACACCATGTGCTGTTGGGAAGTAATGACAGTAATGAACAGATGAGAGGAGCTCCACTGCCCAGCCTAGGAAGTGGAATAGGGTGGTGCCCCTCAGTGTAGGAAAAAGTTTGTGAAGCTCTTCACTGATCAGGAGGAAGATCCTGAGCATTTTGAGGGTTCTAGCAAGTAAAGGGTGGAGGTGGGGGTGGCTGTATACATCCCAAACAGGTAGAACAGGTCCTATATATTCCAAAAAAATGTGATCAGGCTGAAGTCAAGAGTCTGAAGCTCTGATTCCAGCCTGGGGCTTACTGAATCCTTGTTGCTGCGAAAGTCATGCTTTTTTTTTTTGTCTTTATTGACATCCCTACGCCCTGTTCTAATATTCTACGCTGCTGGAGAGAGCCGAGGAGGGCAGACCCTCTTTCAGGACCCTCTTTCAGCTCACCACAGACTCTAGGCAAAGGCTCTGCATCCCCCCTGTGGTCAGATGGGAGGACTCCAGCCAAACATCCCCCATACACACTCTACATCCTCCATGCCCTGCGGTGAGAGGAAGCCTCCAGAACAGCTTCCTGGAGACAGCATTCTCATTGGTCAGGAATGTGGGGCTGTTGTATCAAGGCAGCCCTAGTACTGGCTGTTCAGGACACCTCCTGCAAGGCTACCCTTGCCACCCCACCAAGCCTTGGGGGAGGTGCAGATCTGACACCACTTGAGAACCCCACACCCACCCTGTGGGGCAGGCCCTCTCACTGAGCCCTGGATGTTGGGTCGCATAGTGTTTAACATCAAGCAGGAGGCCAAACCTCAGGGTTAGAGAGTCCAAGCAGAAGGAACCTCTGGAGAGTTCTCTAGGTACCTCAGTTTACAGACAAGGAAACTGAGGTTGGCAGGGGAAATGAGTCATTTCCAAGCAAGCATTCCAGGGCTGGCGAAGGCTGGAATCCAGCTTGCCCTTGTCTTCACCTGGCACTCTCTGCCTGGCATCTACTTCCTCCTGGTCCTTCTTGGACACAGGCTCCTCTGGCACCACTGGCCAGCTGGTGGCAGGAAAGCAAGGCACGGGGTGCAGGCAGCTGGCTCCACTGCCCACCCACCCCTGCCCTCATGCCCAGGCCTGCAGAGTTCTGAGCCCACAGTAATCCTCTGAGCTCTAGGAGGCCAAGTGAGCTGTGGACCCCAATCTGCAAGAGTGCAGACTTAAGGGGGATTTGGGTTGCACAGGGATCAAGGAACACAAGGGCCTGAGGCCCAGGCTTGTGTTCCCAGGGGATTGCTTGGGATACAAAGAGCACCAAGTGTCAAAGCTGGACCCAGGCTCAGACATAAACCCCTTCCCCTCCTTAGAGGGAAAATATACAAGCTGTTTTCAATGAAGGCTCTAAATGGAACGTGTCCAGGCATTTCGATGTTCTCTTCCCAGAATAGGCCCCTTGATTCCCTCATCTCTCAGCTGGCAGCTAGGAAGGAACACCTCTCACTTGGCCTGGAAACTACAAGTCTAGCCCTCATGATTGGTGCTGAGAGACACTATGCAGCTCAGAGGGCGGACTGGAAAGGCCAGACTGCCTCAGCCCCCTATTTCCTGGGCCAGCTTGAGGATCTTGTTTTATGTCTCTGAGCTCCAATTTCTTCCCTACAAAATGGCCCAATAGCATCACCTAGTATGTGAGTTTTCTACAGCTGCTATAACAAATTATCATAAAAGGAGTGGCTTGAGACAAGACACATTTTATCTCACAGTCTGAGGGTTAGAAGTCCAAATGAAGCTCCCTGACCTACCACCAAGATGTTGGCAGGGCTTCGGGGAGAATCCTCATCCTTGTTTTTCCACCTTCTCGAGGCCTCCTATTCCTTGGCTCTGGCCCTTTCCCCCAGAGCCAGAAGTGCAACATCCCTCAGACCATGCTGTTGTCATCACATCTCTGTCCCTGCCCCCTTTCTTCCGCTTCTCAGGACACTTGTGATTACACTGGTCTCACTGAGTCTTCCACGATGGTCTCCTCACCCTGTGACCCTTAGCATAATCACATCCTCAAAGGCCAATCTGCCACATAAGGCTACATATTCACAGGTTCTAGGGAGCAGACTACGGACATCTTTGGTGGGGAGGGGAGCAAACAGGTTCAACATGATACTGCACTTGGCGAAGGGTTTAGCACAATGCCCAGCCCAGAGAAACCACTTGATGGAAGGAAACTAGTTTTATCCCTATGGCCTCACCTTACCCTGTCTTAAAGGGAAGCTCTGCCAGCCTGGTGACATCCAGGCCCCCTTACCTGTGCACACACTGCATGCACACCTGCAGTGCCCGAGGCACACAGACCACCCCACTGCCTGCTGTTGCTCTGCATGTGCACACCCTCTGGCACGGACTCCAGATGTAGCAGTTTGTTTTACTTATGGGCCCGCATTCACATCCTCTTCCAGTGCTGCAGATGTTTGCACAGATGTTCACATGCTGATGGACATATGTGCACATACATGATCTGCTGCTTGAGCTCAGTGAAGCGCGCGCACACACACACACACACACACACACACACACACACATTTGCTGCATACAGGCACAGTCACACCTCGCCAGACCCCACCCACCAGACAAGCCCCTGCCCAGGCAGGGCACCAACACTCTTCCTGCCTCTGAGAAGATCAAACTGTCTTAATGGCCCAGGGTAACAGTCAGGAGCTTTGTAGGAGCCCCCACAAGTACTCAGCAGCCCTCCCCACCCTGTCCTGGGTGTCACCACCTCCCTCTCCTGCTCCCTGAGCCCCACTGCATTGATTGGCCTTGCGGCTCAGCCGCCGGAGATGTGCCCCAGCTGGAGGAAAACACTTGTAATTTATGGAGTGTCTGATTTTTAATCAGTTTTTTGTTCCTGTGCTGTAATTGTTCTAATTAGATATACATATTTTGATGAAGGTTTCTCCAAAATAAAAATTGTAATCGAATCTTGCTTGACATTCTTTACACCCACTCACTCGGATCCGGACTTACACAGCAGCAGAGTCTCAAAATCACGCATGCGGCTTGGGCTTCTCCACGCTTCTTCTCCAGGCCACTGCAGGGCCGTCCTGCTGGTGCCCATAGGCTGGAAGGTAGGCTTGGTTTCCTTTGGCCCTGAGCCTCGAAGTCCCCATCACAGTGGGACAGCTTCTCCGTGTGGTTTTGCAGCCCCTGCCCCCCAGACCTCCATGAGCAGGCTCTGGATCACCAGGTACTAATGTGCCTTGCCTGCCTACATTTGCGCTCCCGGGGACCTCTCCACCCCTATAAAGAAATGAGGCCATCCCATGGGCCTCAAGGGCAAAGGCTACTTTCTGCCATCCCCTATTCTGATAAATAGTCGCAATTCCCTCCACTTACCCAGTATCTATGATGTGCCGGACCCTGTGTTTTATATGCATTAGTCCTAATCTGCGTGATCACCCTCCAAGGGCATTTTACAGAGGAAGAAATCAAGACTTGCAGAAGGTAATTCTCTTGCTCAAGGTCACACAACAAAAAGCAGAAGTGTGGCCACCACTTAGCTAAAACAAAGAGAGGCAGTGGCTGCCTTCTTGGGAACTTTCCAGCAGCTGTGTGGGTGAGGGCCCACACAGCTGATCTCACCCCTAGACTCCAGCTCCATCTACACCTGAAGTTGAAATGGCTCATGATGCAAAATTTCTCCTGCAAGTCTGCCATAGAGACCATACGTGGGATGTCTAAGGCCTGGAAACCCAGGTTCGATTATCAGTATGTTGGCAGGATGCCTGGGCTCAGACTGGCTGGGAGAAAGGTGTAGATAAGGGTCTGCCTCCAAAGAGGCCCCCACAGCAAACTACCAGCCAGGAAACCAACAACTGTCTGTGCTGATTCTTGAGATGTTGGCTTCCAGCCCCAAACCTGCCCAGTCATTCTCTGCTTTAGGCTGCCAGGCCTGGGATCCTACCTGAGCTCCTACAGTAAAGGACACTGGAGGAGACTGAAAGGCAGGGACCAAACAGGAACTTTCTACCTCCTCTTTGCTTTGTGTTCCTCTCAGGGCCACCCTTGCCAGGAGTCTTGGCCCTTGCAGTGGAACCAGTTCCATTCTCAGTGGTTAGTCCCAGTGAGCAGCTTTCTGTTCCCCCACTAGAAAGCCAGATTCACTATGCCCTCTAGATAGATACCACCTCAGCCCTGAAGGGTGCCAGCCCCACCCTGAGCCCCAGCCCCTCGAGGCCTCTCTCCTCCAGGCTTCTGAACTCTAATGATGCCTACTTCTTCCCTTCATCCCCCAGCCCTAAGGGTGGTGGGTGCTTCCTGTTGTTGCTTTTTTTATGATCAATGAGTGATCTTTAAACCAAAACTGGAGACCAAATGCCCTCTGAAATAAAAAGCTTTATTGAGCCATTATTAACTAGCCAGAAAAGGGAAGAGGTCCTGGGACAAATTTTCACAACCATCAGCAACAAGGCTAGATAGCAGTTGGAAAAATGTCTGTTCCACCTAGAGCTAAGAGGAATTTTATGACGAAAATGTGGCAAAGGAAAGTATAAGTTGTTTATATTGGACCTGCATTGGCTATAGATAAGAGAAGCAGGGTAAACCTGGGGGACAAGAGAGCAGCCCATAATGAGAAACAACTGTTGTTTCTAGACTGGTTGGGATGAATAGCCCAGAAAGTTTATACAGTCAGCCCAGATGGGATTAAGTCATACTGTAGGGAAGTGAAGGAGTCTTGTGTTGGTTTCACTCACAGCTGCTAACTTATTAACTTCTGCATCCTCTGACCCTTGAATTTAGGACATGTCAGAACTTTTCTTTCATCGTATTGTTAGACCCAGTGAGAAAGAACCAACCAGAGACCGATATTAAATCCACACAGGAGTTTATTACCAGCCAGGACCCGAGCCAAGCATCAGACTGGGCGGCAAACATGTTTTATACACCTTTGAGCCCAGCAGTTTCTAGGCCCCCCTATGGGACAGAACTAGCAAAGCAAGCGAAAGGTACACAAGTGGAACGTCCTGCTCTTAGAACATTTGTAAAACAATAGTTGATTAATTGTTATTTCTAAAGAGACTTTCTAAGGGGAAGAGGTTTCTAAGCCTCCTCCTTCTGAGTTCATCTAAAGGGCAGACAGGTGGGTCAAGCAGCAATGTGGAGTCTGTCTTGCTAACTAGGGTCCTTCACATATCACAGAACATTCACAGTTTTCCAATACTCATTTAACCAAGTGCCTCTATTCAATTCTCTCTATTAAAGTACCTGGTATGCGAACGGTTTCTCTGGTGTGAGAAACCGAAAGTGTAAATAAGGACTAAATGTATAATAGGTCATGTGAAATAGGAAGAAAAGGGGCAAAGGGGAAGGAAGTGGGAGGGCTAGGGGAAAGGATAGAAGGGAATGGGATTAATATGAGAAAATGGAAAAATAGGAACAAAATCTTTGTAAATAGGGAGGACTGGAGGGGTTGAAGGGAGGGCTGGGCAAGGGTGAAAAATAAGAACCAAGAGAGAATATGTAAAGGTGCAAATTTCCAATGATGAATGTCATTATATTGTATACCTAAAATGTACCAATCATTAGAATGAATGATCGATAATGTAAAATAGGAAGAAAAGGTCCAAAGGGGTAGGGGTAGTGGGAGGGGAAAGGAAAGAAGGGAAAGGAAAAAAGATGAGAAATGGAAAAAATGGAAATAAAGTCTTTGTAAATAGGGAAGGGTGGAGGGCATGAAGGGGGGGCTAGGAATGGGGAATAAATAAGAACCAAGATGCATTATGTAAAGGTACAATTCCCAATGAGAAATGTAATTGTGTTGTATACCTTCAATGTACTAATAAAAGAATTTAATACAAAAATTTAAAAAATTAAAAAAAATAAAGTACCTGGTATGGCTTCTGATTTTTTTTTTTCCTGTACCCTGCATGGTGTCCAACTTTCAACTAGGAAAGTCATGTTGAGAGGTGAGTAGCCACACTTGCACTGGGGGACTGGGTGGGTTAACCCAATGACCCAGAGTCAAGCAAGGAAACTCAACAGGGAAATGCAGCACCACTTGCTCACCCAGCACACTCAGGCTGAAAGAATGAATAAGTAATGGATGAATGGGTGGAAGAATAAATGGGTGAACGAAGACTGGTTGGCTATGGGGCAGTCCATTCAAGACTCAGCCATGGTACCCTTCTTCTTACAGAACCCCACACAGTGCAGCCAAGCTAAAATCACCACAGAAATCTGATTTTTCAATGGTTGAGACAAGAAACCCAAACGCCCTTTGGGTTAATTTGACACAGAAAGGGGGTGTGGAAGCCCCACTGGACACAAAGTGAACCAGAAACATATAGTAATCAGGGTAGTTAATACTGACAATTGGCCCAAAAATCTTAGTGGCTTAATACAATAAAGAATATCTCACTCACTTGAAGTTGAATATAGATACTTCTGATCAGTCAGTTCTTCTGAGAGACTCTCTTCCATGTCATGACTTAGGGACACAGGTTCCTTCAGTGCGGAAGCCCTGCTGTCTCTAGAATATTCTGGAGGTCCTCTGTTGCATTGTCTAAGAACATTGAGATCTGGTACCCAATACTTAATCACGTTGGCCTGGAAATGATACATATCATTTCCATTCATATTGAGTCATGTGATCCCTCCTAGATGCTAGAAGCACTGGGAAATATAGCCCATGACTGGACAGCTATTTCCCAGCAATAGTTCTACACTATGGAAGGGTAACACATTTTGAAGGTCAGCAGGACATTTCTCCCTCCTTAGGGCATGGTATTGATGCTGTGATATCAGATATATGTTCAACCTAGTCTTTGTATCCCAGTAGCATTATTCTGATTAGGTGATCTTAACAAGGTTCTTGAAAGGTCCTATTGCTACTAGGATAATGGTATCTTCACTCAAGTGTCACACTAGAACTTCCTTTTTCAAAGAAAAATCTAGGGCTGGGGATTTAGCTCAGTGGTTCTGCTGCCTGCCTTGAAAGTGCAAGGTCCAGAGTTCAATCCCCGGTACCAAAAAAAAAAATCTATCCAGCCCTCTCTGTAGATTGGCCATAAGGGACTTGGCCCAGCATCCCTTCCCTAATGGCTCAATCTCACTCACTGTCCTGAGCCTTCCCCTAACCTAGCAAGGGGTAAATCCATCACCCAATCCTAATATCCCATCTCATTGCATAATGATCAGTTAAAAGGAGACTCAAATTGGACAAAGAAAAATCCTGTACTCAAACAAATGTAAAGATACCAGAGAGGAGAAGCTGGGTGTGGTGGTACACACCTGTAATCCCAGCACTCTGAGAGGCTAAGGCAGGAGGGTCACAAATTGGGGCCCAGCCTGGGCAACTTAGTGACTTAGCAAGACCCTGTCTCAAAAATAAAATGTATAAAAATAGGGCTGGAAGTTTAACACAATCCACTGGCTCTGGATTTAACCCCCAATATCAAAGAGAAACAGATACTGAGGGGGAAAAGAAAGAATAGCTTTTCCCATTGAGGTGGATATGCTGGGAGAATATGAACTTGCACTACTCATAGCCATGATCTTCACCATCCAGAGATGTCTGTCTCCAGAATGAAACCAAGCAAAAGATGAGAGGCTGAGTGAACAAGAGTTTTGAATGATCAGTCTAGTCCCAAAGACCAGGTCTCCAGAGCCTTCCCAGAATTCTTCACTAACCTGCACTAACCAGTATGTTCTCCCATTTGCTTAAACTGGTTAAACTGGATTTTTATCACTTGCAAACTAATGAGTCCTGACTAATGGGTTGACCTCACAGTGCCTGGCTCAGCACATCTTGTCTATGCATCTCCACTTTCCCCCAGAAGAAGGGCTGGTCAGCAAAACTGGCTGTGGAGATCTTCTTAAAAGTGAAGATTTGGGCCAGGAATTTAGCTCAGTGGTGCAGTGTCTGCCTTGCAAGCGCAAGGTCCTGAGTTTGATCCCCAGTACCAAAAAAAAAAAAAAATAGTGAAGATTCCTGGCTGGGCTTCACCCCAGGCTTGTGACCAAGAGTCTCTAGGAATGGGGTCCAAGCCTCTGTATGATTCTACTGAGGATTCTGACGCACACTCAGGGTCAAGTTCACAGAGTGGGGCCAGCACATCCCATTGGCTGCTACTGGTTAAAAGCTCTCTGGAGACTTTCACTGTGGCCCGGTCTTCACTTGAAGCTGGATACTGGAGGACACAAAGAGGGCAAACGTGGGTCACAGAGGCACTCCGGCTGTTCTTCCTCCAATGTGTTTTTCAGAAATCAGGGTATTAAGCCAAGTAAGAGTGAATCCATGGGGGATGTGCTGTCTTCAACAGTGTGGAATCTGTCATGTGGAAGAGGGGCAGATTGACTTTATGGTGTCCCCAAGGGCAGGCCTTCAACCAAGGGCATCATACTGCCAGATTTTAGCTAAACAAAAGGATGAACTTTCAGGCAATTAGAGCTGCCCTGCATGGAGGGGCTGCCCCAGAAGATAGTGAGCTGCCTGGCCCAGTAGCATGCATACAACAGGAGCTTGCCATCTGTCAGTGCTCTGGCCAGGACTGTCACACTGCACAGAAGGCTGAAAGAGCTGCCCTTTCCTTGCCAAGATTCTACAATCCTAGAAGGTGGTCTGGGGACCAAAGAGACCACACAAACCGAAGAGGCCATGAGGCCAGAGGAGGAGAGATGAACATAGGGCTGCTAGGAAGGATTTGTGGCAGACAAAATACTCACGCTAGACCTTGAAAGGCACATGGATAACTACTACAGCAGGATTATCCCTGGAGTCAGGAAACTTCTGCTTTTATGTAGCTTGTTTTTTATCTTATTACTTTATTGTTAGCATGACTATGAGTTATTTTATAAAGAGAAAAAATCCCAGATATTTCCATTTGAAAAAAATACAGTCAGTTAACTAGCTGGTTTTACTAATGAGCATTCATGCAATTTGGTGTAAGCAGAGGGTGTGGGGTGGAGGAGGGGGGGATTTCATATCACGAAAAGCAAAGTCCAGTGGTTGAAAAGGTCATGCTTGTCCTGTCTGTATTGGTTTTGTCCTTGGCCCTAAATGTCAGAGTGACCACAACACCAAGTTATCCCTTCACTCAGGGCTTTGCAACCTTGCCAGGCCCAAGCATTGAGAAACATCTCTAAACATGTTCTTTTGCTTCTGAAGCCCTATGTAACTGTGATGATTATAACCACCGACCTACTCCCCACGCCACCTGGCTGCAGCCTCCTCCTGCCTGGGTGAGCCCAACTGTCCACCCAGGCCCTGCAGGCAGGATCACGCAGCCTGCACCCATCCCAGTGGGCAGGCCATCTGTCCTGTCTCTGAGCCCTCCAAGAAGAAACACCAGTTCCTGGGGGAGGAAAGAAGAGACAATTCTACCTCTGACCCACCCCAGAGGCCAGGGGTGGCATCCTGCAATGGAAGATGTTTTTCATGTCCTCTAGACGCCATATTGCCGCATGGGCTATATGCCTGTGGATGGTCTCCACATCCTCTCTGAGTCCATCTCCCTGTCAGCACAGTGGAAGTGACCATGGCTGTGTCACTGGGCCAGCCAGAAGACTCCATGGGAGTTGAGTGGCTCCAAACACAGAGCCACCAGCCCAGGGCTGCTTGTGATCAACAAGGTTGCTCCCTGCCTGTTCTGCAGAGATTCCAGGCTGGTCACTGCTGGGAGCTGGCAGACTCCCAGTGAGCTCCCCGGAATGATCCCAGGGTGGGTTCTGCATCATCACCAGCAAGATCTGACCTGGCTGAGGCACAGAACTTTGGATCAACGCCACCCTCAAAGCTAACTCCACAAACTGTCCAAAGAGAAAAGCTTTCTCATTCTCAGAATGCCCTTCCTGTCCTCTACCCAAGCAACAAGACCTTTTCAAAACTGCCACCTCCAGGAACTCCCCTCAAATCACACTCCTTTTCCTCTGGTCCCTAACTAAGCCGCTCTGCACACCCCACCTCCCCCATTGGTACTGCTTGGGTTTTAAGTAAATGTCAGCTCAGCTAGACCCAGATCCTCAAGGGCATGGCCTGTGTGTGGCTGGGGTGCTGCTACTGCTCAGGACCACTCAGTGGTGTGCATAGTAGGGCCCCTTTGGGTTGCATTACCAAGGCCAGCCACATGGACTGCTCCTTCATCTGCTGGGGGAAGATGTCAGCTCATAGTCTCCCTCCAAAGCCTCCATTTCTCTCCCAGAGGCCACCCCTTTTCTGTTAGCTGATATTTATGGGTAATAAGCCAAGCACATCCACACTCGAGGTGAAATGCCTCTTAAAATAAATATTCTCTCAAACAAGTCAATCCATTCAGGTGGGATGGGTTTTGCTGACAGCCAGGGAAATGCAGGCGGGAGCCACCAGAGAGAGGAAAAGGGATCCCGGGGACAGTGAAGGATGGGATGGGAGCGGGAGGTGGGTGCATCATGCCATTCCATGCTGTCATAAAAAGTGGAAGTGGAGCCCAACACTTCCCAGCCTTTCAGACTCCAATAGCAGCCAAGATGAAGCAGGTAAATTTAAGGCCACCTCTGGACCAGCAAAGATGAACGTGGTAGAGTAGAAGCTCTCCATCCACAGAGGAGGGTGAGGAGTCAAGGTCACGCTGGAAGTCAGCAAGCTTCCTATGGTGCTTGGCTGGGAGAGAGGCCGTACTGGTCTGCTGCAGCCTAGCACACGTTTGGGGTGTCCAAGTGAGCTAGGGTTCATGGGAGGTCACCAATGGAGGGGGTGCTCTTACCAGGATCACCTCACTAAACCCATCCCAGTCTATAAGTATATGCGTGCGTACATGCATATGCATGTATATGCACACACGCACTCCCACAAATGTGCACACTCAAACTGCTCACACAGATCCACAGCTCCACATGCCCAGCCGCACAGAAACTGAACCACCCCTCACTTCATTTCTACCCTCAATTGCCAGAGAAGGCTGGGACTACTTTTCAGATAGATGCTAGGGGCGAAACTAGTAAGGCAGGCAAGGGTTGTTTCTTACCCTCTAGACTCCCTGAGACCACGTCTCAAGGACTCACCTCCCCAGTCTCTTCTGTTGGCCTTCACCTTTGCAAGGGACACCTATGGGCCAAGTTCCAGGGAGCCTGAGGCTGCCATGCTCTGCCCCAAAGCCCACCAGCAGGATGTGAAGGAAGACCCTTACACAAAGAGGTCAGAAAGCTTCTCCCTTGATCTTCTGAGCTGCAAAGAGACAACTGAGAGCCCCCGAGCTTGTCTGGCATGGAGAGGCAAGGAGAAGAGAGAGAGGAGGTGAGAACCAAAGAAAGCAGACACCCCAGCTGGTGGCCTCTGCAACATGAGCATCAGGTCATGAAATGCAATTAGGGCTGCGTCCCCCTCCCTCTGCAGTTCCCTGTGACTTGGCAGACTCCTTGGAGGATGTTCCAAGCTGCATTAGTTTAGCATCCTGTGACCTTGAGTGTCCACTACTGCACACACATCCCACTGGCTGCCTTCCATCTGGGCTGGGACAGGTGGAGGCTAGCATCTGGGTCTTCATCACTTTTCTGAAGACCAGGTTCTTGGCTGAACCAGTAGCCTGAGTCCCGATCCCTACCCCAGGCTGCATGTTGTTCGTGTGAATTGAGCTGCTGAGACCTCCTCTGCCTCTGAGCCTGTGGTTCCAGGATGGCCTATATGTCACCCCTATGCACCCACACAGAGTGGACTCAGCCACACAGGAAAGGACAACCAGATCTGCTTGTCTGAGAGCCTGTTAGTGAGTAAGTGAAAAAGTGAATGAATGAATACACAGCCTGTTAGGAGAATTCCCTTCTCCTTCATTTTCCTCTTTCTGTTTCCTCCTAAGAGTTTTATCTCCTCGCCTCTGCTCACCTGCCCAGGTGCTGCTCATTACCTCCCCCTCTACTGAGCAGTGCCTGCTGCTCTGGAGAACATGCTCCAGGATTCTCTTTGCTTTTTCTCTTCCCCTCCTGTTCTTTTCTTTCCCTTGGATCCAATCAGAAGAGTAATCAGGATGAGGATGGTGGAGGGACAGGTGAGTTCCTCCCTCTGCACCCCATGCTCTCCCTGCCGAGTTGGACAGAAGGAGCCCTAGGCCTGCCTTCTCATCTGTGTATGCCCCCAGTTCCCTGCTCAGGATCCAGGCTGTGTGCTGAGGATCTCCTCGCCCACCAGATCCCTGGGGGTTCCCTGTGCATCCCACCACTCCAAGTGATTCTGATCCACCTGAAATGTATAATAGAAGACAACAAGCCCTTCCCCAAATGGTCAGATTCAACCCCAGGTACTGTGTTGGGCAATCTCAGCTAGACCCAGGAGAGGCAGAAGAGGAGGAATGGAGAAGAAGGAATCTTTTTTCTCTTCCTCCCAAAAGTTTTGTGCCCACTTGGCTTCCTCAAAACAGCCCTCCTGGAGGTACTACCCTTCAGATGCCTCCTCTCTCTCCCTCCACCCTCCTTCTGACAGAGAAACCTACTTTAGGTTAACCCTAGAAAGGAGCAGGTAAGAAATTTACACTTGACTGTGAATTATTCAACAATAGCCTGCTACTGATGCTGATGCTTTAGGCCCTTGAAAGGCAAATGGCTTCCACCCTCCATATCCAGTCCGGTCCTGGCTGCCTGGAGCACGGTAGACAGGTCTTGTGCAGCCACCTCTGGGCTGGGTGAGAAAAGTGCTCTGATCCATTGGTGATGTCTGCTATGGACTCAAATAGGGAAAAGCCAATTTTCTCAGTATTTGACAATCTGGATTTAATTCAAAAGGACTTAAGTAGTGGCACGTTAGAACTGTGGAAAATGGGCTCTTTTTGAGCCCAGCTCTAATTAAATCAGTGGGGTGAGCCAAGCCTGGCTTAGTCAATTTTGCCTGCTTCTCCCATCCTCCACCCCCCATAATTGGCTAAGCTGAAGTGTCAAAGAGAAGGATGCACAACCATAGTGAGCTGGTTCCCAAAGCTGGGGGAAGGCACACTGGAAAGATGGATAATGCTGGACCAGGCAGAGTTGAGTTCTCACTGGACCAGAGAGTGGTATGGATGAGTGGCCTTGGAGGAAGAAAAACAATGTTCCCTTCTCCTTTCAAGGTCAGCTCTGGGTGAAACATGTCTCTGATTCAGTTCCCCCAGCTGGAGTAGTGGTTCTCATATGAGCCGACATAGGGCATCACATAAGGAAACTTTAAAATACAGATGCCTGGGCCCTGCCACAGAGATGCTGCTTAATTGGCTTGGGGTAGAGCCTGTCGATGGGGATACTATAAAACTTTCCCAGTGATTCTAGTGCACAGCCAAGGTTGAGGCCATAGGGCTGAATGAAAGAAGCTTTGAGAAATGATTAGGACCAGTGCATCTTGAACTGTAATAAACATTCAAATTGCACTACCTAGGGGTCTTATTAAAGTGCAAATTGAGAATAGGCCTGGGGTGGGACCCAAGAGGGTTCATCTCTTTACAGGCTCCCAGTGACATCGATGAGGTTGGCCCCAGGACCCCATTTTGAGTAGGAAGGATTTAGGCTCATGTTTCTCAAAGTGTAGTCCCTGGACCAACTGCATCAGTAGTCTCCAGGAACATGACAGGAATGCAAGGTCTTGTGTTCTGCACCAGACCTTCTGAGTCAGTGACTCTGGGATGGGGCCTGGAGCCACGCTCACGTGTGGGAGCAGAGACCACTGAGAGAGTGGAGTCCCCTGTCCCCAGGACACACCTTCCCTCGCCTGCAGGATACTTTTAAAAGAGCCCTCTTGGACGCAGCTCCCTTCCTGGTCCAGCCAAGTGAGTGTTTTGGGGGGTGAGAACAAATGTGGAGGAACTAATGAGTCCATATGTCAATTGCTGGCAGGGCATAAATACAGGAAATACACGAATGTCTAGTTTTCAGACCCCAAGGGAGAAAGAAAAAACACCTGAAACACACCAGCAATGCGGAGATGAAATTCAATTCCAAACTAAAAATACTCATTATTTATCATTATCTAGAAGGAGATTGGGAGAAGGCCATTAGTGAGTATTTTCTGGCTGGTGTGGTTCTCAATAGCAAGAGCAGTGAGCCAGAAGGGCTGTTGTCCTACATTTCCTTTTGTTGCAGTTACGAGGCAACAACTTCAATGCACAAAAGCCCCCGCATAACTTCCTCCCACCGGAAATGATTTTCCATTATCTGGAGACTGGTGGGGAGGGCATCAGGCTCGGGAGGTGCCAGCTTTCTAAGGGGCATGCCGGGCTCTATTTCTCAAGAGAAGAACTTGAACCTGGCAGTGTCATTGCAGACAGATGTCCCTGGAATTGGGGCCTCAGGTTGGGGGTAGAGCACACCCTCGTTATTGTTGCAGAACATCCACATCCCAGCAATGCCCAGCTAACAGGGGCTTAGGCTTGGCAGGGAGGCACAGGGGTCCCCGTGGTGACCCTGGCTGCCCCCACTGTCCCTTTTTGGGAGGCAAGGAAGCTTTGCAGAAGAAAATGGGCAAGTTTCCCTGGAGCCCATGCAGCCAGGTGGAGCTGAGTCTGAATCAACCTTGGAAAGCTGGGGAAGAGGCCTGGAGAGAAGTCCAGTTCTGTGTACAGAAGAAGAAGGCTAAGCCTTAATAGGGAGAGACTGGGCCAGAGAGGGGAGCCCAGCAGTCAGCAGGGGATGCTTCTACCCTCAAAGAACCTGATGGCAATTTCCATGAGGGACAGTACATCTGGAAAGGGGGGGCGGGGGGGTATGTATTTCCCTAAAGTATCTTATGAGGGATTAGAGGGATCCAGTGGTTGACATTTTTCTTCCCTCCTCCTGTCCCTGAGTCCCACTATGCAGAAGGTCAGAAAGAATGGCTTGTCTTTGAACCAGAGACTAAAATAGCAGGTTTTGAGCAGGAATTCAAATCAAAATGGATTCAAATCCAGCTCCTCTACATTCCTGTGTGGTTTGGAGCAAGTCACATAGCCACTGTCCGCCTCATTTTCTTATCTGTCAAATGAGGAGAATGACAGTAGCTTCCACACAGGGTTTGTAGAGTGCTGAGGGGGTCCGGGGGACAGGAGGGCACTGACACATGAATGCTGAACTGCCTGTGTGCAGCCCTCCCAGCTCCGGCAGTGCCAAGATTCCCCTAGGGGGCGCCTCTCTTTCCTTTCCGGGTCCTTATGGAGGGAGAAGGAAAATGGAGAACGGGAGGGCAAGGGAAGTGTGAAAGCCCTGGGAGAGGCTGGTGTGGGAGTCCCAGGACAAGTGACTCTCAGGACACTGGTGGCCACCTCCCTCCTGATAAAAGGACAAATGATTGAAACTGGTTCCCAGATCCTGGGCACGAACTTTTACCGGTGGGGAAGCCCTGTCCTGGCTGGGCCGGTGCACATCTGCTGGCCAGAGAGGTCACTGAGTGCAAAAGCACTAAGTCAAGAACCCGGGGCTTAGGTTTGCCAGTCACTTTGCCAGTTCCTGTCCAGACCACTTCCTCCCTTCTGCATCCTTGGCCAATGCCCTGAAGCAGGGCCATGGGCCAGGACTGGAGACACTGTGACACTCACCCCCCACAGCCATCTTGTTGAGCTGCCACAGATGCGCAAGCCCACCCATCAGGAGGGACAGAAAGCACAGTAAGTCCTGGGTAGTGAGGACTCCTGGTACCCACAGCTGCTGTGACCTGGACATTGCATCCCAGGCTCCAGGATGTCAACTATATTTCTCTGCCCATGCTTTCCATGACGCCTAGCTGTCTGGCAAGCTCCAGTTTCCCACGAGGTTTCTGCCTTCCTATGGCCTTGTTCATCCATAAACCCGATTACGTGAAATAGGCCAAGTGAGCCTCTGGGCCGAGCAACCTAAGCACCTCTGATCGGCTGTAGGTCAATTCCTTAAAATGGCATGATGAAGACAAAATGAAAACCAGTCAACAAAAACCAGAGAATTGAAGAGAGAATAAATCCAGCAAATGGACCATTATAAGCACTAGCCAACGTCATTTGAAGAAATGACCTTCAGGAAATTAGGCTCCGCCACTCAGGCCCACTGAGTCTCAGGGTGCCTCTGGCCCTGGCCGGGGGCAGGGGGCAGGGGGCAGGGGGTGTCCTACACCAGGGGCCATGGGCAGGTGGAGCTGCTGGGCTCTTCCCACTGGCATTCTGGAAGGTGTAGATGCCCACACCACCACCTGCTGTCCTCCCACTGGATCCTTAATGCTAATTTCCCAGCAACTTCCTCATTCCAGCTGCAGATTACACCCAACCTCATAGTCATTGAAGAAATTCCCGGAATATTCTGGAACTTCAAAGAATGCATGGGGAGAAGCTATGCCTGGGGGGTGGAGGGGGTGTTTAAACCGCCCCCAACAGCCACCAGCTGTATGGTGACGTCTCCTCACCCCAGCGACAGCCCCAGGAGAAGCTCCTGCCGTTACCTGCACTACCCTTCCTGCTGGGACACCTGGCTCTGTTGGGGATGCTGGGTGGAGTAGAAGGTGCCAGAGCTAAATGGGCCTCTGTCCAGCAGCAGCTGTCCCTTTCTGTGAGATGACAGCTTTGTCCTGTGAATTATGTTCTTTTTCTAAGTGGTCCTTCAGTGCTGTGTTAGTCAGCTTTGCATTTTTAATAACAGAACACTTGAGATAATTAACTTAAAAAGACAAAAGGAGTATTTGGCTTACAACTTGGGAAGACCCAGTCCATGACCAAGTGGGCCCCTTTGCTTTGGTCTGTGCTGGGGCAGTACATCATGACGGGAGAGTGTGGTACAGCAAAACTGTACCTCAGGAACCAGGGAAAAAAGAGAGGACAAGGAAGGGTCCAGCTTTCCATAATCCCCTTGGAGAGCACAGCCCCACTACCTAGAGACCTCCCCCTCCCCACTGGAGGTTCCACCACTTCCCAACAGCGCCACCTTGGGGACCAAGCCCCCAGGACGGCACCCTTTGGAGCTAAACTATAGCAGGCTCAGTCCTTCACCATTAGTCCTGAGACACCTCAACCTCTAGCTTGGTGTCCCTAACCAACCAGTAGTGGCTTATTGGAAGCTGGCAATTCACTTCTGCTTTCCTGAGCTCTGTCTTTGAGGAACTGGAGGCTGCAAAGGTCTAGGAATGCCTTCAGAATCAGACAGAAGATCCAGCCAAGCCAACATGGTGACTACCTTCCTGCTCCCACCTCATCGTGGGAGCTCTTGACCAAAGGCATGGGCACTGCCCTGTGGCACAGCAACAGCACATCTCTGGCCTTTTCCGCCTTGCTCCCTGCTCTCAGGAGAAGACACCACAACCTTTTTGACGTTCTCTCCTCTTCAGGCCAGGCACTCTTTTGTTTTACCCCTCTAGCTGCTGTTCCTTGCTGTCTTTTCAAAAAGTAACTTTAAATATCACAAAATTCACCACTTTAAGCCCACAATTCAATGAATTTTAATAAATATGGCATCAAAAGTGCCACTATGCTGGTGATCCCCTGGCTCTGCCTTTCAGCTAAGTGCTGGTCTCCCCTGATGCCCTCTCTGGGCCTGAGAAGACATGGTTGGCCCAAGCTTTTCAGCTGAGAATCAGAGCCCTCAAATTCAGAATGTCACAAATTTCACTCCTCCACTTGGCTCCCTCTGTTCATCCCTTCCCTGGTAGATGGCCTAACAGCCCCCCATACACACCACGGTGCCCAAGCTGGATATCACCAAGCCATGGCCACCACCATCACTCTGAGCTAGACCCAGCTGCACCACCTGACCTTTCTTCCCACTTCCTGCCACCCACCCCCCAGCTCCAGGTAGCATCGAAGACTCACACCTGGTCATGCCTTGGCTGGCTGAAAATGATCCCAAAGCCCCAGTGATTTGAGATAATGTCCCATCCCCTCCCAGATGCTTTGCTCAGGTCCCTTAACTGCTTTGAAATGTGATTATTGTGGCTGTCACAGAACCACCTGGCCAGGTCAAGAGAGAAAAGACTCTGGAAGGAGTCAGAGGAGCCACTGGTTCTCCTGTCGCTTCTCATGTCCCAGCTGGTCTGTGAAGTCTAACTCTGAGTTGGTTGAACTGGCTGCTGGCTTGGGCCTGGACTGGTCCAACTGGCCCTCTGGGACCAGGACCTCACTGTATTCCACTTAACTCATCTGTACCTTGGGACAAGGAGGCAGGTTTCCTTCCCATTCTTGCACTGAGAGACAGAGAAAAAGAGAGAGAGAGAAGGAGAGGAGCAGCTGGCTTTGCATCTCCAATGAGTTAAAAAAAAAAAAAAAAGAAAGAAAGAAAGAAAAGGCAATTCCATCTATTTACAAAATAGGATTACAGTTTTGTAGAATACTGCTGGGCCTGGGGGGAAACTTTGAAAACACATTCATTTTGTCTCATCCTTATCAGAGCCGCCTGCTCTCCCTTCCCCCCACACTGGCTGTCTTGATTACTCAGACATATCTGTCCCCAGCCCTTGGAAGGCTTGCTGATGCTCTCTGGCCATGTCCAGGCAGAGTCCTGGCCAGGAGGCCCACATTATTGGTCAACTGAGTAGCCTCTGGAGAGACAGAGACAGAGATACCGGCAGCACCTTCCAAATAGCAGAGTTGCCAGCCAGTGTGGCCCCTCCCGAGACCTTCACGGAGCACCAGACCTTGCAAGGGAGGAAGAATTGATCTCTCTCCAAGACCCTATTTGTTGACAGAGAAAAAGACAAGCAATAAAAAAAAAAAAAAAGCAAGGGTAAAAGAATCAAGTTATTGTGAGCGGTGTTTGGGCGCCTAGAATAATAAACATGTGGGCAAATTGCAGTCTCACTGTAGAAGATTAATCCTGATGCAAAGCCTTTCTTCCCTGCACCAAGGGGGAAACATAGTACCCGGGAGGGGAGAACCAGTTCCTGATGTACTTTGTTCATGGCATGAGAGAATCTCAGCCCACATCTGTCCTTGCCTGCCGCCGATTAACTCTGTCCCTTTCCTACCTCCTACTTCTCTTTGGGGGGCTGCTGGCTTTGTGCAATGAGGTGTGGTCCAGTTTAGGAAAGGGAGACAGAAGAGGCAGATGGGGCTTGGGGCAGGACCATCACTTTTTAACTCTATTACATTGGGGTCGCTCTCGGGGACTGGCTGAAAGAAATCACAGAATGCCAGCGACTTCAGAGAGCATCTATTCCAACCACCTTATTTTACAGAGTAGGAAAATAAATCTCAGAGAGGTTGAGGTCTTACCCAAGGCTGTTTGGCCATGAGCAGCAGTGCAGCCCATAAAGGAGGTAAATGGACGGAGGGGCCAGTGAGCACCCCTGGGGAGGAGGGAAGCCAGCTCTGCAGCACCTTGAATTTTGTTGCTTGAGGTCGAATGAAGAACTCTTCAGAGGATAATGGCTCAGTAACTCAGGCGCTAAAGTAATGGGAGCGAGAGGGAAGATCGCCTCCTGACTCTAAATCTCGGGGGGCAACTGATGGTGGGAAGGAGAGAGAGGTGATGGGGGCTCCGATGTCCCTGAACAAACCCTTGCCCGAAAAGTGCTTGGGAACTAATCACATCTAACCGGGGAGAGGTGCCCTTCAGATGGTAAATCTCTCCATTACCAAGGACAGAGCCTTCACTGTGGATTCACTGTCTCTCCCTGGCTGCGACCGAGGTGCTGGGCAGAAGCCTGGCTTGTTCTCGGACTATGGAGGGGTGCCAGCGTCCTCTCCATCACCGCCTTGGAAATCTACCATGCCATGGGGGTCACAAGACTCCCATTGTGTGGGGAAGAAAAAAAAGCTGAATACAAGACATTGTGGATTCTGGATGGGATCAATATACATCATGAGACAAAAATGAACCCAGAATGTAGTGGTCACAAGCCAGTGTGTTGGGCCATGCCTTGCTTCTTCAAGGTGAACTCCATGTGTGTGGACCTGGCAGACTGGGCATATTTCCTCAGTGTCCCCCAGTCCCTCCTTCACAGGGACAGCCCACCCAGAAAAGACAGACTCTCAAAAGGCAGCTGATAACTCCTTGGGCCTTTATTCTTAATCCATGGAGGGCTTCCTAGTGGAAGGAGGTTGTAAGGAAGGGGAGAGAGAGGATTTACACGTAGCTCAGAACTCCAGCAACCCCAATCTTTAAAAGACTGGGCACTAGCCATGTTCTGTGGTCAGTACCTGTAATCCCAGATCTCTGGGAAACTGAGGCAGGAGAATCTCATGTTTGAGCTCAGCCTGGACAACTTAGTGAAACTGGAGACCATGTTTCAATAGAAAATAAAACATGAGGTGAGGATGTAGCTTAGTGTAAAGCCTCTGGGTTCAATCCCCAGTATTACCCCCCACCCCCCACCCCCCAAAAAAGAAGTGTAACATTCTCAAAAGACCAAATACTGGATGAAAGTGAAAAATGGTTTATTAAACGTGACATAGAGCTGTGGGATTTGGGCTCCGCAGCCAGCCTGCTCTACCGGCTCCAGCGATTTCTGAAACGCACTTTTCCTGTCTGTGAGATGGGGACTGACCAGGCCTGCCCAGCCCCACAGATTGTCTCCAGGATCTCGTGGGGTGGTAGAAATCAGGGCACTTTTAAGTAGTTAGCTGCTACTCACTGGAAATAAAGTACTAATAAAAGTGGACAGGGTCTGCCATCAAGCACCACACTAAACATTTTATGTGCTTTATCTCGATGTCTCTCAATTAATCTGGTCATCACAGCCTATGGGCAAGTCTATTACTGCTCCACTTTATGGCTGGTGAAACTCAGAGGTCCAATAACTGTCCAGCTCTCCAGCTGGTTGACAACAGACGGACCCCAATTCCAAACCAGTGCTCACTCATCCCTTGTTTTCAGAACAATTCAGTGAGGTTTGCTGCATTCTAGCAGAGCCTGGGCCATCAGGAAGGAGTCTCAGATGACAGACCACTTCCTGCACTCACAGAATCATCGCCATAGGAGCAAGTGTCATTCACAAAGCATCTACAAGGCCAGGCACTAATCTTAGTCTCAGTTTGTCAGTGAGGAAAACTGCAAATCAGAGAGGTTAGAGGACAAGCCCAGAGTCACACAGCTAATCTACAGTGGAGTCTGGATTCGAACCCAGGTTGCCCAACCGTGGAGGTCTTGATCCTTATCTCAGCTATGCTATTTAGTAAGCAAAAGGTTTTTATTTCAGGGCACTGTGGCACACACCTGTAATTCCAGCTACTAGAGAAGCCGAGGCAGGAAGATTGCAAGTTTTGGTCCAGCCTGGACAGCACAGTGAGACCCTGTCTTAAAAAAAAAATAAAAAGGGGTTGCAGATATAGCTCACTAACAGACCATTTCTGAGTTCACTTCTCAGTACTGCCAAAAAAAGAAAGAAAAAAAAGTGTCTAAAAAAGGGTTTTTACTTTTATGATTATTATTGTGAAAAGCTTACTCTGAATTCTAGAAATGGGGCTGCAGAACTTGCCACGTCAGGTTTTTGAAGTCACATTTGTGAAATTAAGAGACAAAAGGAGATTTGCTAGGTGCCGACTCCAGAAAACGCTTTGCAGGAAGGAGCTAACATTCTTCTCCCAGGGTGAGGATAGGACAGCAAATCCGAAGCTGCCACTCAAAGACAAAGAGGGAGAGATGGGCTTGCGTTATGATCCGCCACATTTGTACACCAGCCCTGCCTGGCTCTGGCTCCCCGGGTGCCCTAGAGAAATTCCTTCTCTCGGCTGGAATGAGCTTGCACAACTCATCAGTCAGATGGACCCTGGTGCTGGGGCTCCGTGCTCCGGGTGCAAGGAGAGAAGAGGCGCCACCTCCAGGCCCTGCGCCAAAGACACACACGCGCCCATGCAGTGACTTCACAGAGGAAGGAGAAATGGCCCGCAATGCCTGTACATTAAGAAGCATATAATTATGCATAATAAAAAGACGCCGGCCCTTGTGTATATAAACACAGCTTTGACTGAGTACCCTTTCCCAAACAGCCCTTCTGGCTCACAGCGGTGGCAATCAAGCATCTTAAACATAAGGTTGCCATTCAAGCCTTGGGGCAGATCTGGTCTGGGGGGTGGGGGGTGGGATGGAGAAGGATGCCTGATTGGAGAAGTGGAGCAGAGCAGGGAACTGGAGAGCCAGGGGTAGGGACACAGTCAGGATATGATCTGGGACAAGTATCAAAGCCCCCCACCCAAAGGCAGCTGTCATTCTTTCTCCCTCTTCCCTGTGCTTAAATGCCCCTAAGACCACAGGAATTTGGCACATTTCCCCTGGGAGGGGACCTGCTGAGTAGCTTGGATATGACCACTAGGAATTTTCCTGGGTTTGACTTTGGAGGTCTGCACCCATTTCCATCCATCTAATTTCGGTAGCTGTCACCTCTAGGGCTGAGTAGCACACCCTCAGATGGATAAGCCAAAGAGACTTGTCACCATCTGGTCAGTCTGGCAGGCAAGTGAACCCCCACCTTAGCCAGACCTCCTACCTTAGGGTCTCCAGCTTTGAGCTTTGCCTTATTTTTCCAGCTATTCCTGACCATCCTGGTGACTTCCCAAAGGCAGCTCAGCTTCTGGGGCCAATCCAGAGTTTGTGCACAGTGTCCCCATCCCAGCCTGGTGACCCGCGCTGCACCATGAGAGGCGCTGCTCTCCTTGGCGGTGGGCTCCTTTCCTGGTCCTCCCCACCACCACTCTCACCTCCCCAAACACCCCCCACCCTCTTGCTTCCAGACAGGTAGGGAAGCTGGAGGAGCTGGTGTCCTACTCTGTCCCCATGAGCAGGGCTGTCTCTGCAGGCAGGTGGCCGGCTGAGCTGTGTGCACTGTCCACACGGGGTGAAGATGGAAATGCCATGGATGCTGGGGGGACAGTGCTTGGTCTCCTCTTCCTACAGCAAATGTGGAATCCTCCCTCTCTGCACTCCAGACAAGCTGTAGGGATATAGTTAGATCTTGGATGTCCCCCAAAGGCCCTATGTTAAAGGGGTGGCCCCCTGGCCCATGGAGCTATTGGGAGGTGGTGGAGTCTCTAGAAGATGGGGCCCTTTTGGAGAGAGTTAAATCACTGGAGGACTTAACCCTTAAAAGGCATCCTGGGCAGCCAGGCCCTTTCTCTTCACTTCCTGGATGCCATAGGTGAGGAGTTTCCTCTGCCACAGACTCCCACTGTGCTGCACTGTTCTGCCACAGGCCCAGAGCAATGGGGTCCATTGACCATGGACTGAAACCACAAACCAAAGTAAACCTTTCTTTGTGGTTCCCATCACTGTGGCTCTCACTGCAAGTGGGTTTGGTTTTTGTTTTGCTTTGCAGTGGTGGGCATTGAACCAAGGGGGCTCAAGCATGCTAGGCAAGAGCTTTGCCCCTGTGCCTTGAAAGGGCTTTAAAAGGGCAGGCAGGACAGACATCAAAGCCACAAGAGCAGGGATGCACCAGGTAGGGCACAAGCTCAGCCTAGCGGGGCAGAGCAAACAGCTTGGGCAGCAGCTGCACCTCTCCATCACAAGAGGCCATGAGGACTTCACTGTCTGTCAATCACATGTAGCTGGGGACCCCTCTCTCCGCAAAGCCGGGTCTTACAGCCTGCAGTGTGGGAGCCACAGGCTGCAGGCCAGGGCAGCCCCTCCCTCTCTGCTCCCTCTCCCCTGCCAGAGCAATAGACCCTCTTCCTGTGACAATGAGGCTGAGAACTGATTCTGGGACTCGGTCAAGGTTCCTAAGGAGAAGATGGAAATGCTCTTGCTTTGGGAAAATCCAAGTTAAGGAAACAGCAGCTGGGGGGAGGAAAAGTAGTCTGAGCCTCTCAAGTCGGGGACACAAGGCACCACGCAGTTGACACATAATGGCCCTCTTTCCTCCTTGCCCTGATAGGGGAGGACACAGCTGTCTAGAATGGACAGGAGGGAAACATCCAGCAGGGCACAGGCAGCACCCACCAAAGCCCACAGCCTCAGACCCCAACAGAGGCCCTAGAAACAGCCTAGAGGAATGAAGCCAGGAGTCTGAAGGACAGAGGGGAAAGAAAAAGAGAAAGAGGACACGGAAACCGAGTGTCCTCACAGCAGGGAGAGAACCCGGGCGTTCGGCAGGGCTGGTGAGAAATGGGTTTATGTGTGGTTGTCACGGGAAACTACAGCAGAGCTGGGCACCATGGCAGAGGGGAAATGAGTAAACAGAACCCTGCCCTCCATTCGGGCCCTCTGCTACCCCACTTCCCCCATCCCTGCATCACCAGCAGCTATGGGGGCACAGAAAGGCAGGCAGGTAGGGGGCAGGGAGCAAGGGGGCTGGGACCTAGGGAGGGGCCGTTTGCAATTCTGACATCCTCTTTCCTTTTGTTCCCCATCACAAGATGTTTGCACCGAACCAGTAGCCAGAGGGGGATTGGAGATGCTAATTTCATTTCATTAGATCCCAGCAGTTTTGGATTACAGCAGGCAGGAGGGAGGAAGCGGAGCTGATGTGTTTTAAAAAGCCGCAGTTTTGCACTGTTTTTAATTTAATGCTGCTGGTAAAAGATGCCGCCTTGGAGTCGCTAATGATTCTGGTGAATTATTTTGTTTGATTTACACACCCCTCCGACTTTAAATAACGAGGGAGGAAGGAGTGTGGGGTGCCCCCTGGAGCTGCGAACCTGCAGCTGGAAGTTGGCGTTGCTGAGGCTCCCGAGGGTTTTTCTATGAACTGTGTTCGCTCTGGGCAGGACACCTGGGGTCTCCCACTTCCACCAGCCCCAGTTCTGGGGATTTTTGAACACGACACAAACTTAGATACTATTTCCCCTATACCTTCCTCTCTTCAAGCTGTATCACATCTACCATCCCTTGCCTAATAATAATAACAAGAATTGTATTTGGGGACTGGGGATGTAGCTCGGTGGCACAGAGTCTGCCTGGCAAGTGCAAGGTCCTGAGTTCAATTCCCAGTACCCGCCCCCCAAAGAAGAATTGTATTTGGAATCATTAAAGTGAGCCAGATATGGGGCGAGACACTTTATCTGCAAAAACTCTAACTGACGCTCACATTTAGGCTGAGAATCAGTGTGGCTTTCTCGGTATCCCTGAGGAGGAAAATAAGAGGTCAAGGAGCTTGTTCAAGGTCACCCAGCTAGGAAGTGGCACAGACACCTTCAAGCTGTCTTGAAGGAGCCTTCAGTTTGGCTCAGCACTGTATTTGCAGAGCTAGTAAATGAGCAAATGAACCTGAGTTTGTCTGGGTCCAGAGCTGAGGCCCCCCATGTTAACTTCCCAACATCCTGCGGTCTCCAAAGGGGCTGTGTTGGCCAGCAACCTAGACCCAAGGCAGAAAAGAACAGGCTCATCCTTCTGACTCCCAGCATCCAGTGACAGCCAATCAGCAGCTACCCCAGGCTCCTGCCTCTGCAGCCTGCCCCAGGGCACCCAGGCAGGGACTGCACAGGAGACTGTCGGTCAGCAAACCCAAGCTTGTGGACAGAGCACGGAAAGGAGCCTCCATTTATCTTGATTCCCAGCCTGTCTCCACCAGGGGAAATGGCTCCTGTCCTCTTGTGCCCCTTTCCTTCTCCTTCCCTTCAAAATAAAATTAGAGGCAGCTGGTAAAAGCATTAAGCCCCTTCCAAAGTGTCTTTTCTCATCTGTCATGTCAGAGCTGGAGCCTCAGGGATGAGGCCCAGGAATGAGGGTCTCTCCGCTGGGAGCAGCAGGTGGTAGGCAGAGGGCTGGGAAGGAGCTAGGTCAAGAGAAAAGGGGAGGCCAGACCTCTCCACTCCTTGGAGGTCAGGGCAGCTGCATTTCTGATTCTGCCCAGCAGGAGGCTTTAAACCAGGCCTGGCCAGAACAGTCAGTTACGAAGAAAGAACTACTGGCCTCCATGACTCACCCATCAAAAGAAAAATAAACAGGGTCTGCGCAAACCACTGCAGATTCCCATCACAGGCACATCACCCAGAGGCAACTGGAACTGGAGGGAACATAGGCTATGGAACTGGAAGTCTCAGGTTCAAACCCCGGCTCTGCCACTTAATAGCCATGTAGCCTTGGGCAAGTTATTGAGCTTCGTTTGGACTCCATTTGCTGGAGATAAAGTGGACCTGGCAGGGAGCACATGGCACTTCCACCAGAGAGATGAGGTAAGCAGAGACCTGGAGCAGCCATGGAATTTGCAGACCCAGTGCAAGAGAAAAGTGCAGACCCTTACTCAAAAAATATTACGGACTTCAAGATGATGGCACAGGGCATTGCCAGGGGGATAGGGTGTACAACTTTAGAGGTCACGCTCCTGTGAAGCTGGCCCTGGAGGGGACTTTCACCAAGCTGTGGGCAGGGCTCAGGGAAAGCCCTCCTTCTGCAGACAGTCTGGAGAGAGCCAGAGCTGTTGCCTGGTTGTAGGAGACCACAGAAGAGGAGGAGCGTTTTGATGGAAGACACACCTCGGGGCTGGGGGTGGGGGTGCAAGAGCTGAGGACCCTCCATCCGCTCCCTTCCTCTGTCCTCCCCTCTAGTTCCTGCTCCAAGCATCTCCCAGTCAGCAGGCTGAGTCAAGAGAGCTGCATTTACTCGGACCAGAGGTCAGCCTGCCAACACAGAGCAGGCAGAGGAAGGTGCAGAGACCCCAGGTTGGGATGAGGGGCATTGTTAAAGGGGCTTCGTGGATGTCTTGGGGTGAGACCCCTAGGAGGCGTCTTCCTGCTCTCCGTGGAATCTCAGGCCTGACCCATAACAGGGGCCCAGGTTATGTCTGTTGTTGAATGGATCTAGTTGCAAATGGGAGCCACTGGCTCAGGTTATTCTACAGTGAATCCAGTGCTGCCCCTGAAGTTCACCTTCCCTGGTGAACAAAGAGAGGGAGGGAGGGAGGGAGGGAAGGCGGCACCGAGCAGGGCGGGGTCCCTCCAGCCAGGTGGAGCTGTAGCCTCTCAGGACCCAGCAGCCAGACATTGGGCTGTGAAGAAAATGACCAAGATCAAGACCAGGCTGAAGATGTTCTGAGTAGAGCGGGAGGCTGGTGGAAATCAGGGGACCCAAGGCAGTCTTCCCCCTCCTGCAATCCCGTGACCTGAGCAGATGCTCTCGCCGCTGGTGACTGTGCAGTCACACCCACCAAGCCACAAGCAGAATGCCATCCTGCCTGGGAAAAGCATCCTCCTGTGCAGAAAGCCTTCTGTGTGTCCTTGCAGTGTCAGCTGCTGGCTGCGTGCTGGAGCAGGAGGGAAGAAAGAGAGACCCAGCCTGAGGACCATGCTGCTTGGCATGGCTCAATGAAGCCCCCAGATCGGGTTAACCTTCGGGAGGACAGCGGGTTGGGTAAGGTCACACTGTCTTGGGGGGTCAGCTCCCCCCAACCATGCCCCCTGATTAACACTGAACCTGACCGAACCTGACCTCAGGCCGGGTCCTCTCCTGGGTTGGGGAGATGTTATCTGTACAAATTCTGCCTCTCCAAGATCATTATTGGGTTCTCCAAGAAGCAGGCCCTGAGGGAAGGATGGGAGCTCGAGTTGTTTATTTGAGAGGTACAGAGGAGCAAGAAAGTGATCCAGAGATGGGACTGCAGCCAGGGGAAGGAAGAGAGGGGTGGAGTTTAATTAATAAGCCCACTACCAAAGCAAGGGACTAGGACTGAGCTCACGCTCCCCCAGGGAAATTCTAAGGAATAACGCAAAATACACAACTTGGAAAGATCGGTACCTCTCCGTGCCATAAGGGTTATGCTGAGGTTTTTATATTTCAACTCCTGAGTACGCTTGGCTGAGGGCTGCTCTTGCTCTGATGGTTTTGCTTCCTAAACGCCATTCACACCAGTCTGCTGCTCCGCATCCCTCTGCAGTCCTCCCTCTGTCACCTCTTGCATGGACCTTGCTGTGGCTCCTTCACGCCCCTCACATCAGCCGCCTGACCCCCCTTGCCTGTTCGCCGTGCAACAAGAGTGAGCTTTTCAACGTACAAATCAAATCAAATCATGCCTGTGCTTAACACTTTCCTCTGGTTTCCTGGTCCTCTTCAGACAAGCCTGTGTTTTGCCATTGCCAATAATGGGCCCTGCAAGATCTAGGCCCTGCCCACCCCACCTCTTCCATCTCCTCTCCCACCTCCCACACCTGCCCTGCTCTCTGTGTTTCAGCCACACTGGTTTCTTTAAGTTCCTCAAACTTTATGCTCCTTCCTGCCACAGGGCCCTTGCACATGCCCTTCCCTCAGCTCGAGATGCTCTCCCACTTACCCCCTTCCAACACACATTTGGAAGAAGTCTGCCTTGCTCTCTCTGACCTACCAATGCCCCACCACCCATCCCCACTGGTACCAAGTTGTTTTTCTCCTGCCTAGCATTACACTTCACCCCATTTTGCATTCCTTTGTGGGATTCTTCAATAAATACCTGCCTTCGGTCATAGACCCGAGGCTCTTGAAATTATGGCTGGCATTTGGTGCCATTATAAGCCAAAAAATGAGCCCAGTGCTCTGGTATATAGAAAACACTCAATAAATATTTGTTAAAAAGACAACAAAGGCTGCAGAGGAACAAGAAAGTTGGCAGTCACTAGAAATGCTGGGCAGCACTTGGAGAGGTAGGTAGGACTTGAGCTGACCTTGAAGCATAAATCTATTTTGTATTGATAGAAACATTCGGATATCCATCCTAGATCCACAGAACACAATGAATTAAGAGGTACAAGGGGTGATTGCAACACACAGTGAAGGTTGAAAGTTTTTAAAGTTTATTGCACGAAAAGGCACATTGCCATTAATTCTACTCAAAATACACCTCATCGGCTGGGGATTTACCTCAGTGGTTTCACCGCCTGCTGCGCAAGTGCAAGGACCCGAGTTCAATCCCCAGTACTAAAAAAAAAAAAAAAAACAAACACCTCATCACTTCAGACATACTCATCCCATCATTCTTGCCACTCCAGAAGCAGTGTCGGAAGTCCTCTTTCGTGAGTGTCTTTATGGGGTACATGTTTTTATCAGTGCATGTTTGCAGTACGTAATGTTTACATTCCTTATGAGGAATTGATACATGTGCATACCACATCACAACTGCCTTTTCACCCTCTTTCCCTCCCTTCCTCTCCATCCTCCCTTCATCTTCCCCACTTCTATTATCTATCTTTTATTTTTCTCTTATTTGTCGTTTGGGTTTCTCACGTAAGAGAAACCACGCCATATTTAAGCTTCACTATCTGACTTATTTCACTTAATATTACGGTCTCCAGGTGCATCCCTTTTTCTACAAATGACTCCAGTTTTTCTTTCTTTACATCAGGGAAGTAGTCCATTGTGTAAAAATACCACATTTTCTTTATCCATTCATCTGTTGATGGACATAGAGGCCCACCTCCAAGACTTAGCCATTATAAATTGTGCTGCTATAAATATAGATATGCATGTGTCACTGTAATATGATGTCTTGAACTCTTTCGGGAAGATACCCAGAAAGGGAATAGCTGGGTCAAGTGGAATTTCTAGTTTCAGGTCTTTGAAGAATCTTCACACTGATTTCCACAGTGCTTGCACTAGCTTACACTGCCACCAATGGTTAGAACCCCCCCACACCACCCACCCTGCATAGCCTAGCCATCTCTTGGTATTATTTGATTTCTTGATGATAGTCATGCTTTCTGGGGTAAGACAGAATCTCAGTGTTGCTTTAATTTGCATTTCTGTAATGGCCAGAGATGTTGGACATCTTCTTTATGTATTTATTGGCCATTTGTACTTCTTCTTCTAAGAAGCGAGCCAAAATAAACCTCTCCTCCTTTGAGTTATGGGTGTTGTATATGTTTTCCAATGATACCAAAGTGACTAAGACACTTGTGTTTCTGCCCATGCGTGGTCTGGATCTGAAGGCCCAGATGCCCACTCTGGCCACACCCACCCCTGGCTCCCTGGCCAGGTCTAATTCTGCTCAACCCATGGAAGCCAGGTCCACATCCCCAGTGCAAACTTGGATCCTGCCAGACAGAAGGGCCTGTATTCATTCCCCCAGGTACCCTTGTGAGCTGCATCCCCCAGGACTCAGAGCTTGAAGCAAGCCCCAGAACGCTCTGCAGTCAGGGGTCTTCAGCCTCACCCCAGCTCTACAGTTCTGACCAGAATGACTTGTGGGAGCTGCCTGAGACCCCCCCATAAGCGAAGAACATAGGGATCCCAGTAGCTTCAGTGTTATGGCTTGTGTCTAGATGTCCTCCTAAAGCCTCATGTGGGCATAGGTGGGGCTTTTCAAAGGTGGCTGAATCTAGGGTGTGTGAATGTGGGATTAAGAGGACATGATTACTAAATTATGGCTTGGTTTAGCCTAGCTCTGTGTGTGGATAACAGGAAGGCCCACCCTGGGTGTGGGTGGCGTCACCCAAAAGGCTGGATAAGATAAAAGGGAGAGGCAGGCTTGCTGCTGCGGCAGGTTCCGCTGTTTCACTGCTGCTTCTGCTGCTTGCTGGTTTTGCTACCATCAGCCTGCCATGCTATGAACTGTTTCTCTTCTGTGATGACTCTGTATCAGTAACGGCAAACCTTTTAGAGATGGGTGCCCAAACTGCAACCTAAAATCCATTTATTTATCTCAAAGTGCCAACACTGCAATTAAACCTGAATACTGAGGGTTTAGTTTAGAAAAAAGAACTCATACATTAACATCTTTTGTCTTAAACAAAAAACAAATAACATGCATGTCAAAGGTTTGCCACCACTGCGTGGCAGCCTGCCTTGGAGCCAGCTGAGTGTGGACTTAAACCTCTAACAACTGTGAGCCAAAATAAACCTTTCTTCCTTAATTTGTGGGTGTTGAGTATTTTGTTTCAGCCATGACACTCAGCCATGGGTCTTCGCCCTAGGTCAACAGCCCTGGCTTGATCTAGGTGACAAGAGATCAAGCCATCCCGTGAGTACTGGCTTCACCCTGGGCCAACAAGGTACCAGGGAAGAACAGCGCAGCCTGCATGTCTAGCACAAGGCCACCTGTGTGAAAAGGTGAGGAGAAGGGAGGACAGGGGATAGGAGGTGGACAAGAGGAATTGAGAGGAGAGGGGAGAAGAGGAAGACGGGAGGAGAAGAGGGGAAATATCTCGAACTAGGCAAAGGGCTGACCCTGACCTTGCCACCAACCCTACCTGCTGGGTGCCAGCAGGACACAGGGATCCCTGCACACAGCAGTCTTCTACTCCTCCTGTCACCCCACCCCAGGG
This sequence comes from Heterocephalus glaber, assembly GCF_000247695.1. The sequence continues at coordinate 4,102,906 of NW_004624801.1, forward strand.
CCAGGGTGTCTGGGGGATAAGGCAAGGACTGGGTAGGGTGCTGTGGCTTGTATCTAGATGTCCCCCAAAAGACCCATGCGCTCATAGGTGGGGCTTTTCAGAGGTGGCTGGATTTAAAGTGTGGGAATATGGATTATGGGTGTGATGACTGGACTAGTCTGCTGATAGGTTTAGCATGGTTCTGGGTGTGGATGATGGGAAGGCTCTCCCTGGATGTGGGTGGCACCACCCAACAGGCTTGTACCCTGAATAGAGTGAAAGGGGAAAGAGGAAGGAAGGCTCACTTCTGTTTCCTCAGAGGAGCTCCAGTCTTTGCCTTTGCCTTGGACATCTGTCTCCTGGTTTCCAGCCCAGACTCTTCAGCCTTGCAGACCAGACTCTGGCTTCCTGATACGGACTTGCACAGGACCCTACAGTGAGCTCTGGGCCTTTGACTTCTGACTGGATCCTTCGGCTCTCCAGCACACAGACAGCTCTTTTGCACTCTTCCACACCTGACTCTGCAGACAGCCAGTGTAACCCCACCTTGTAAACACATATGTATATAATCTGTTTCTCTTGTAAGCACTGATTCCCCAATATTGAAAAACAAACACACACACTCACTATAATGCTAAATTCTCCACCCTACACAGCTGTGTTCCCCTTCACCATCTTTGAACACACACAGTACGAGGGAGCATAAACTGGAATGTAATCCCACACGCTCCGGAATGTGCCCGCCTCTATCTGTGATGACCAGGCTTCCCAGTATGAGTGTGCAGAAGTCCAGTACAATCCTCCTGCCCCCTGTGTTCCCGAGAAGCTGTTCGGCAGTTGTCCCCGGAGCTCTCCTTGCTTCCTGCAAGTCACAAACTTGTCTTCCTTCTTCTCTCCTGGGTGTTTATTGGCTTTGCAGTCACTGAGGGGGAAACCTACTCTGTTCCTTTATGAAGTTTCTTAACGAAGTCAGAAGAACGAAAGACTGGAGGCTACGTGGGCTACTGAGGGTTTACCAAGATTATCCAGCCTAATCCTGGAAAGAAGCCTGCCGTTATCCAGCCTCGTGGGCAGGTGGGGAAAGTGAAGTTCCTGGAGGGCAGCCAAGCAGCCCAGGGCCCTGAAGGTCCAGGCAGAGTGGCTCAGCTCACAGGCACTTACCTGTCAATCACAGGTGTGCTGTAACACTGACTTCTTCCAGATCAGCCCCCTCTGGGAAGCTGTGGAGTAGGGCATGCACCTGGCCCTCTTGCCTGTGCCCTAGAGCTGGCTGTCCCTAAGGGACAGGCTCCCCAGGGCACCCTCCGGGACACACATCTCTGCCTGGGCACTAGGAGGGACCCTGGCAGCCACACAAGCGACAGGAGGAGCCCAGTGAAACCTTTCCCAGGCAGATCCTCCACCTCCTGCCAAGAGAATGACCCCCAGCACTGATCTGTAGACCCTGACCCCAGGACATTCGCCCCCTGGCTCCCTACATCCTGCCTAACCCTGGGTGCACGCTCCAGGTGAAAGACCCCTTGACTGACAGTCATGAGAGCAGGCTGGGGAAATGTTGGCACTGGAGGGTGTCAGCTCGTCACAGGGTACCTGTGGGGATGTGTGGAGGGCTCAGTTGACACATTAGTATCCACCCTGCAAAGTCTGGCCTCTTCTTCAGCCATAGCTGGCCATGACCTGGGGCCCAAGAGACGAAGGACACGAACAACAGGAACTTTCCCTCCATGCAGAACCAGGGAGCTACCACAGCAATGGTGCAAGGTCAGACTTCCACCTACTACTCAAGCTTGGCTGGGGACCACAGGGGACAGGGGTGTCTTCACCATGCCTGCTCCAGGCCCGATCTGACTTGGTGGTATCCCTGCAGCTCCCAGCATCCCATAAACTGCTGTGGCTACTCTGGCCCTGATGGGAGGGGACAGCAGAACACAGCACTGTCCCCGTAGGGTGCCCTCGCCACCAGCACTGGTTCTGCCCCTGACACCTCTGTCCCCCTAGGGCTCAGCCGCCCCTCTTGCCAGTTGAAGCCTTCTCTACCTGCTGCTCTCTGCATGTTGCGCTGCTCTGCATCCTGAGAGCTCCAAGTTGCTGCTGGAAATGGCAGCCATAGCCCTGACCACAGGCTTTCACAGGGCTAGGGCACAGGTCTGGGTGGCTGCAGGAGACAGGGGCTGAGGCAGCCTCTGGTGTGAGCAGGCTGCTGCTGCATAAGGCCTCACTGGGTACCCAGGGGAGCGAACAGCTCTCTTCTTAGGTCAGCAGGAACTCGACCGGGGGACTGGGGGGGGACTACTGGTTACTCTGCACCTGGGCTCAGACCCCCACCCTCCTGCATGGCACTGCCTTCCAGGCTCCAGGGGAGTTGTGAATCCCACTCCTTTCCAGGACGATCTGCACTGTGTTCAGCCCTGCACATCTCACACTCTGACTTTGGCCACTGGTATTTCTGTGCACCTGTCCATCAGTGAGCCAGGGAATTACAGGGGTGCCTGGAGTGGGGTTAAGGGGCACAGCAGCACACTCTGCCCTAATCTATTAATTAATCGGTTACTCAGTGTGCAGATTACATGTGCGCCCTCTCTCTCTACACCCTACCTCTAATGGACGGTGTGTTAAAGGAGGTTTTCTGTCTTGATTGCTTTGTGGGGAGAAGCTGGGAGGCAGAGTTCTTTTCCCTTCTATCATGTTTTAGAATCACTTCCTCTACTCTCATCTACACAATTCCTACTCTCTCCATGTCCTTTTCATGCCCAACAGCTTTTTGGGTGGGATTACTATGGATTTGAGCTTGTTAGGCTGTAGAATACACAAGTTTTACATCTCAGTATTTTAAAAATGATTTTAGGAAGTAATCTGAGTTAGATGCCAGCTGTATTCTGAAAAGTATTTCAGATGTACCTGGCCATGTATGGTAAAATGGCAAGGCCAAATACAGAAAGCCACTTTACATAAGCAACTGCAGAGCGGTCGGTGACGCGTTTTATTATAATCAAGAGTCATATGTGACAGATCAGGGGGGAAGAACAGAGATCCTGTAGAGCCACACACAGGGACAGCTGAGCTGGGACCAAGGGCAAAGGCAATTCAGTGGAGGAAGAAGGGTAGTGTTTCTGACAAATGGGTTTGGACTCATGTAGTGCATGGGTACCTAGAAAGCCAGACAAAAACATGGGCGTTGGTCCCTACCTCTTACCGTATAAGGATGAACTCAAAATAGATGAAAGACCAAAATGTGAAATATAAACTGATGAATTGCCTATAGGACAAAATCTTTGTGCTCACGGGTTAGGTAGAGATTTTCTACAGACAACATCATAAACAAGATCTGTGAAGGAACAAAAAAATAGAAATTAAGTTTCATAAAAACTAGAAACTGGTCCTTGAAAGACATTATTAGGAGAAGGAAAGGACAAGGCACTGATGGGAATAAAACATTTGCAAGTCATCAATCCGGAAAAAGACTTCTTTACTACTGTGCCACATGTTATGGTTTCTATCTAGCTGTACCCCCAAAGCCGCATGTGCTCACAGGTGGGGCTTTTTGGAGATGACTGAGTCATGGGTGTTTGATACTGAATTGGCCAACTGATTGGTGGGTTCTGGATGTGGATGATGGACTCACTGAAGAGGGAAGACCCAACCTGGGTGTGGGTGGCACCACCCAAAAGGCTTGTAGTCTGAGGCCGGGATTTAGCTCAGTGGTGCTGCTGCCTGCCTTGCAAGCGCAAGGTCCTGAGTTCAATCCCAGGTACCAAAAAAAAAAAGGCTTATAATCTGAATGAAATAAAAAGAGAAAGAAGGAAAGCTGCTGCATTCTGCATGCCATGACACGAGTTCTTTCTCATCTGCAATACCCCTCTGCTGTTCTACCCTGCCTTGGAGCCAGCTGACTATAGATTGAAACCTTTACAAACTGTGGGTGCCAGGTATTCTTCTTTTAGCTTGTGTGCCAGGTATTTTGTCCCGGCAATGAGAAAGTAACTAAGACACCACATAAAGAACTTTGACACAATAATTAGAAAATTTTTAAACATTGAAAGTACAGGGAAAATTTTGAAATGAGATTTCAACAAGAAAGACAGCTAGGTATCAAATAAGCACATGCAAAGTTATTGTAAGCAGACATCAGCTAAGTGAAAATTTAAACCACAAGGGACCAACACTTGTACCTGTTGAAGAGCTAAAATTAGAGTCTGACCACACAAAACGCAGGTGAGGAACAAAGGATCCAGAACTCTCCTGCTCTGCTAGTGGTGCAGTCACTGCAGAAAACACTTTGGCAGTTTATTCAAAAGTTGCACACACCTACCAGGTGACCCAGCCCTTCTAATCCCGTGTGCTCGAGTACGGAGATTTCTACAAGAACATTCACACCAGCTCCATTTCCAATAACTGAAAACTACCACGTAAATGTCAACCAGCAGCTGAATGAGTGAACAAACTCTAGTACCCCGTGCAATGGATTTCTACTCAGCAAATTCTAGGAATAGACTATGGATTGATCTCAAAATAATTATTCTTGGTGAGAGAGTCAGACAGGCAGGCACATTATATACACTCAGTTATATGCATTCTAGAAAATGACAACACATCTACAGAAGGCAAGTCAGCCTTTGCAGGAGGACATGGTGGGACAGTATAGGGAAACTTGGACAGGAGGGCACATGCAGCAGGATGAGGAAACTTTTGAGAGTTACAGATACGTTCTTTTCTTCACTGTGTTTATGACTTTACTGGAAAATCCATACATCAAAACTTATCAGATTCTATACATAACTATATGTGGGTCATTTATGGCTATTTTACTTTAACATAACCATTTTTAAAAATGAGGCACAGCAGTGTTTTCCAACTGAAGTCTACCAGGCAAGAACAGAAAGTCTGGTCCAGCATGGCGTATGCTAGCTGAATTCCCCTGTAGTTTATTTCCACAGACGGTCATGAAGGTGGCTGCTTCCCAACCTCTTCCCTGGAGTAAATCTGGGTAAAGTGGCTCAACCCATCACCACCCATACACGGCAATTCTTCCCCAGGAATGGACTCAAAGAGCAAAGAAGACATGAACACAGGCAGGTGAACAATAACCAGGTTTTTATGTACATAATGGGAGAGTATAAGAGCCACTGAGGTAAACAGGTGAGGGGAACAGGGATAGCAGGAAGGGGTGGTGGGTGTCAGACTAGTTTCAAGCTAAAGAAAACTAGCCAAGAGCTCAGAACAACCCAGTTCAGGGTCAGGCCAGGGAAAGGTGACTGATGATTGTACAGCTCTCTTCTGCTCCCTGCAGGGGGGGGTCAACTACGTGGGACGTGACTAGGAGACTGGAAGTGGATGGACTAGGAAGGCAAGGTGGTGTCCGTAGCTTCCAAGTCAGATGGAGATGGGGCTGCAGGACAGGGTAGACTGATTGCTGGTGAGGGTGCTGCTGGGTTCCTCACACAGGGGGAGCCGGGATATCGATGCCCACTTGGGGCCCCCAGTGTGGGCTGTGGTGTGGCTGTTCAATTTGGCAGATGGTATGAAGTTGTCCACGGTCCTTGCACTACATGAGATTGGGAGGTGGCAATGGCTTTAGGCCAGGCAGTGCTGTCCCTTGGTGGTGGTTTCCCGGGACCAAGAGATGCCCTGTCCAATGGGCTACAGTTGATCTCAGAGGTGGGAGGAGACTGGAGAATGGAAGGCGGGGTGGTGTCCATAGCTTCCAGGTCAGAAGCAGCCCTGCACAGTGACAATGCACTGCCTCTGGCTACTGAGATGTTGGCGAGGGAAGGGTCCATGAGAGGCAGGACAGGAAGAGGGGCTTTGGGGAGGCAGGCTGGCTGTTGCTGCCCATCAAGGGTCTCAACTGAGGGGAGAGTGCAGAAGGGCTACAGAGAGAAGGGCTGGGGAGGAGAGAACCGGGAGGTGCAGTAGAACAGGGGACTGTGGGTGTTACTGGCCGGGCTCTCCTGGGTGTGGGGGAAGGCAGAGGGTCAGACAGGGTGGGGGGCCCAGCTGCCTTCTGTGCCCAGGCAGAGGTGGTAGGAATACTGGGACTGACCAAGTGTCCCCGGGACGGGGCAGGGTGTTTGCAGTCCTTGCAGCAGATGGGGGGTGAGAAGGTGCCAGCCGAGGGGCAGCGTCATCTGTCAGCACCTCTGATTTCTCCTCCGAGGCCTCTATTTTCCCTCCGATGTCATGCTGTCCTCTGGTCTCCACACGCTCCTCTGCTGGCTGCCCAGGTCTTCCTTGGGGGTCACACGAGGGCGCTTAGGAGGTGGGGGCAGCTCGCCTTTATCCCACAGTTGCGATCCTGGTAGAGGCAGGGCTGTTGGTGGGCTTTCTTTCCTCTTGCCAGGCCTGTGAGCCCCGGCTCTGGGTGGAGGACAGCAGTCTGCTGGCACAGCTGGGGGCTTTTCGCCCTTTGCCTTCGTCCCTGGCCCCTGGGAGCCTGGAGAGAGGACCTGATGGTGCCCATCCAGCACTTGCTTCTGGGGCTTCTACAATGGGGAGCGGCTTGGGGCTGGGGCGGGGGGCACTGGTATGTGTGCCTCGGGCTGCCCAAGGGGGGAGCTGCGGGAGGCCTGGCCATGGGAGGAGATCTGTGGAAATTCATGGGCTACCTCACCCAAGGTGTTTTTCAAGTCTTTAGGACGGAGCTTACCTTCCTGAGGCCCAGGACTGTGCCCCAAGGTCCTTAAGTCTCCCTCAGACTCCATGGGCCTAGATGGTGCCACAACCCCAGGACTCAGAGCACCCCATCCTGATGGTACTGCCCCTTGGTTTCCTCCTGGCACCACTTCTCCTGGGCCCTCTCCTCTGTGACCTTTGGGGGCTGAAGGAGGTGACCGGAAGTCATGGGCCCCACAGGCTGCTCAGGTCCAGCAGTCAGGCGAGTGGATCTGGGCCATGGAGGAAGGATCCTCACCCTTCTGAAGGATCCAACCATCTGAGAGTCCCTTGGTATTTTCCATGGGTCCTCCCAGGACACCAGGGGCAGGATCTCCCGGGCGGAGTCTGCAGCCAGCTGGAGTGGGGCACAGTGGAAGTCACGTGGCCAAGGCCTACAGCACAGATCAGGTTGAGTATCCCGCTGGAGGGGCACATGGCCTGGGCCAGGTAGGGAAACCTCATGGGCCAGGTGGGTGGGCAGGTGATGTTTCAGAGTGGACAGACAGCAGAGCTGGGGGTGTAGCTTTCTGAGCAAGTTGCCCATTACCGATTGTGCATGATGGAGCCGAGCAGAGCAGCACACAGAGAGCTCGCTGTCCCCATTGCCAACTCCTTAGTGGCCTCGAGTGCGCTGTCTCCAAGCTTCGCCCTGTGACATCCCTGGAACTCATGATGGAGCAGGGCGTCAGTGAGGGGCAGAGGCCAGCGAGGGTCAGTCAAGAGAAGGCCTGCACAAGAGGGCCAGGCCTGACCCCGACTGGACTCCAGCTCCTGGGGATGCTCACTGCTCCTCGCTGGGGTTCGGGACCAGGAGAGCCACTCTGTGGGGACTGTTGGGTACTGTGGGCCAACACCAGAGCTCCTTGGGCCAGCTCAGTCCATCTTGCAGCTACACTGATTCTTATCTGTGTGTTTAAATTAAGTAACAGCATTGTAGAAATCTGTGTTTGTAAAGCCCTCCAATCACAGAATACTTAAAAATGAGAGATATAACAAACTTTTAAAAAGAAAATAATACAGAACCTGTATGTCCTCTGGGGCACCAGGGCCCAGCACGCTGGAAACCCAGTGCGGGGGCCACCCAGATCCTGCTGGCCCCTTCAGGGACCTCTGCAGGGGCTTCCATGCCATTTTGTGCCTGTCCCTCTCCATGGCCACCCTGGAGGCACCAGCTGGTGGGGTCACAGAGGAGGGGACTCAGTGCTCTGAGCTGAATCATGCTGCAGCCCACAATGTCCTTTCCTGGCAGGCAGGTTCTAGTCACTTCTTTTTACACACTTGATAGCACACCATTTCAGCCCAAGGCCCTTCCTTGGCTCACACCGAAGGCTTCCAACCCAGGCTGAGTGAGGCCAGAGCTCATGACTGTCCCTGAGGTGCCTCCTTACCCGGCATGCATTGCAGATTACTGTTCTCTGTCTCTGGTCCTCAGGCCCTGAGTATAAGTATGATGAGCTCATGCCCTGCTGGGAGACCCACTCCTAAGGTAACTGAAGCCCACACTGGCTCCAGGTTTCTCAGATGTGCAGCACCAATTGTCAGCAGCCCTTCATCCCTGATCTCTCTTCCAACTTTACCTCGAAGCCCAGATTTCTTTATGGTTTAATTTGGAGGATTCAAAGAGGTAAAGGTTATATTCTACATCACTCTAGGTGCATGCTGAACCTCACCAGCATATTATTCCCTGTAGGAGAAAAGCCTTGATAGAACTTTAGATATCAAGAGAGTGGACATCTTGCATGTTAGGACAAGGAAAAGACATTACCGTCCTAGGGAGTGGAAAGTGCAGCATGAGAAAAAAGATTGGAACACTCCTGCACGGGGTTTTATCTAGGTGGAGCTTTGTTTCTTTGGCTGACTTCATTAGTATGTTTTTCCCCATCATGGAGCTCAGGACATGCAGAAGTTTCACAACCAAGAGTCATACAGATTAATAAAAATATTCTATATTTCGGTTTAAAAATCTCATTAAAATGCCATTGAGCATATCGTGTATATTGCAACACTGGCTTTAGCACTCTGCTTGGAAGACTGCTTTCCTACTGTTAGAACAAATTTGGACTTCCATTCCCAACCCACTTTGAGATTGGTAGGCCACAAAAGGTTTTGCTCAGATTCAAATTCGTTTTGAGAAGAAGATAAGAATTCTAAGTCTTTTTAATTTTTCTAGGAGCAGAAATGATGTACAGCAAGGACATTTTACTTACTTCCTTGATAGTTTTTGACTAGAGTTCAAAAAGAAACAAGATTTTGTTTCTTTGAACAGTAATAAGCTGGTCCAAATTTAGAATAAAAATTTCCTACAGGAACTCTGTCAGATTTATTTGAAAAAAATTAATTACATTCATGCTATTATCATTATTTTTACCAAAGAGAATAATTAATTAACTATCTGATAAATATTTGGGCTTCACTACAATAAAAATGAATTTGGACCAAAATGTCTCAGAAAAATCCATCTGTTGAATTTTTGGCCCAGGGGGGAATAAATAGATGGGTACAACACCTGCTTATGATATGGAAAGTTCTCTTCTTGTCCTTGTAGGGTAAAACAGTGTTCGATGGCAGGTGATTCTTTGAAGACAATTTGGCTTTGCAGAGCCAAACATGCTGAGAGATAAAGTTTGTCAAGGCAAAGCATTTTCAAAAGCACTAATTTACTAATGAAGAAAAATATTTTATGGATGGCAATCTGTACTTGTCAGATGAGACTATGCAATAATTTTTAAAACACCAATCTCCCATCATATCGAGGAAACCTGGGGGTGGCCAGCACTGGATGGAACTACAGTGGTGACAATAAACATATCTGACTCCCTCTGACTGAACCCTTCGGTCCCTGCATTCTGGTCATGATCACCAACCACCCATTGAAAGTCACGTGGTCAATGTGGGTCACACTGAGCACTCCATGCAGCTCAGTAAATGGACTATTTCCCCCAAAGAATGTTTCTCTCGTTATTTTGTGTCCCTTTCCCTTTATTATAAGCAGGGTCCAGTAAAAGCAGACTGGCCTTGTGCTGCACCTTTCAGAGGAGTTTTGTCTTGGTTATTTTCTCCATCACCCTTCCGCTCCACTTCTGTTTCACAAAACTGTGTCAAAATGTTTCCATCATTGATGACTTCCACAATCTATTGTTTTTAATTGTTCTACTAGTTTGGGCATTACTTCACATTAAATAGAGTTTCAGACACAAAATTAGTCTGTTCCTGGTCTGTCATCTTGAAAGTCCCTTGTTGGTTGTAGAATCCATTGTTTCCATAGAAAAACCCATCCTTACCAGGCATGGTGGTGCACGCCTGTAATCCCAGCACTTGGGAAGCTGAGACAGGAGGATCATGGAGAGTTTGAGGCCAGCCTGGGTGACATAGTGAGTTTGAGGCCATCCTAAACTACGTAGTGAGACCTTGTCTTGAAAAACCCATCCTTAGCATCAATAGATGCAAACATTCAACTTTTCTTGGGCAATCACTAACCATTTAAAGTTGGTAATTTCAAATAGGAAATTTATCCCTATCCCATAGACTTGATTTGAAAATTACATAAGTAAATGGACATGAAAATGTAAAGTTTAAAGCTCTACAAAAATGCTCTGTGTTTTTAATTTATTTCTTGATAAGTCACCTTTACCTGACAGTTACCTACAATATTATTTATGTCATAAAGTGCCTTTTGCTTTACTGTTTTGCAAACCAGATCATATTTTCCAGAAACTCAATGGAGATGGCAGTTTGTGAAGGTTCTGGATGAAGCCACAGATACACATTTCCTAACACCTATCAATTCACATATGTTCACTGTCAGGTAAAAGGGCCGAAAACCAAGACCAGACCAGGCCACAACAAGCCTTTATTAGGGGAATAGATCTGCTGGACTGTCTCTGAACAAAGGAGAGACAAAAGCAATATGGCCGGGGCAGGGAGAGTCTTTTATAGGGACTGGGGTGGGGTTTGTAGGGGCTGAGGTGGGGTTGAATGAGGTAGTGACTAGGGAATGGAGGAGCTGGTGATGTCACTAGGTGGTAGGAGGTGAGCGAGTATTAGGTTACTTTCTAGGTGGGAACAGGGGCATGCTGGGAAGAAGGGTTTGTTCTTTGCTGGGAGCAACCATCTTGGCATAACGTCACACAGGAGAGGGGGCAAGGCACGAGAAGAAAAGGGCAGCTACTATACGTAATAGCTGCTGAGGTGGTGGGAGACCTATCATTCACCAACTAGTTTACTCAGGTGCTCCTCCTTCCACTGTTGTTGAAGATGTGTTACCACCCAGATATTTCACTCTAAGTTTTGGGAAAACATTTTTTAGATACTGTGCTAGTTGTTTTTAGGTTTTGCAATATATACAGTTTCTGTAGCTCCTCCTCTTTTTCTCCAAAAACTCCTTCAAACCATCCTTAGCTCACAAGTCACACCACACCGCCCAAGGGCCTGATGTGGTTGGAGAGCCATTCTTTTTGCCACTTCCTGTTCCATATCTTTACAGAGTAGACGTTGTGTCCTTCAGTAAATCACCTGTTTGAGCCAATCACTGGCCTCCCAAATCCTGTCCTTGTTCTCCTTCAGTCTAATCAATGCCTAGAGATCCTGGGATATCAGATCCTGTCACTCAAGTCTCCCTGGCTTACTCAAGGCAAGAGCCCAAGTCCTTAAAATGCCTACAAAGTCCTAGCCACTTGGAATTTCCCTTCCCTCTCTGACTTCATTTTCTTCCCATCCCCACTTTGCTCCCTTGGTTCCCACCCACTGATCCCCTTTGTTCACTGATGGTCCAGGCGCACTCTGGCTTTACGGCTTTCCCACTGGTTACTCCCTCTGCCTGTGACACTCGCTCTCCCCAAACCCCCTGCTCTCTCCTGTACTTCACCTTCCACGTGTGGCCGTCCTTGATGGTTTAATTCCTAATTGCAAGCACCTGCAACCATCAGCACTCCTCTTCTTCCTTTCCTGCTTTCTTGTCCTCCCCTCCAGGTGACCAGTTGTACTGCTATTTTATCCATTCATTTAGTTGCAGAGTATTTCTGTGTTTATATTTATGTTAGTCTATTTGTGCATTTCTTTGTGTTTGCCTCCCATCCCCTTCCCTGACTAGAAGGTGTGGGCAATCATTTGTTCCCTGCTCTATTCCTTGAACACCACTGTCACACACAGACAACAACACACACCCAGGATGTTGCACATTTTCCCCTGTATGGATTGATAGCATGACCTTTTATTTTTCTATTCTTTTTATTTCTACCTCCGGGCCAATGCATTTTTTCATTTTTGTTTTGGTTCTTTTTTCTAACTTTCACAGTTTTTCTTATATTTTTAATCTTTCTAATAGAAAATGTGCTGTGTACCAATTTAGAAAGCAAATAAATTATTTCTTCATTTCCTTCTTTCTTTTGTTTTTATTTTGTTTTGGTGTTTTGTTTTGTTTTGTTTTGTGCAGTTTTGGGCACTGAACCCAGGCCTCTGCACTGAGCTACGTGTCCAACCCCCTCTCTCTTTTACTTTGAGAAAAATCTTGCTAAGTAGCTAAATTACCGAGACTGGCCTCTAAATGTCACCATCCTGCTTCAGCCTCACAGAGTGCCGGGATTACAGAGGTACACCATCACACTTGCAGCAAGTAATTTACTTCAACTTAACTACCTTAAAATACTTAAAAGAACTACCTTAAAGTACTTTGTCTAATTATAACTAGAACCAAGTCACTGCCAAATTTGTGTTTCTGATAGACCCTTTGGCCGTGCTCATTCCTGGGCACTGGCATGCACAGAATACCATGCAATGTTACTTAGTCTGTGGCGTATTAATCAGAAGAAATGTATAATTCGTGACCAATGCAATCAACCCTAACAAGAAGATGGACAAGTCAGGTTTGACCTATAAAATGAAAATATGAAATGAAAGTAGATGATGCTTTCCAAAATTCTTTAGTGTATGTGTGTGTGTACACATTTGTGTTTAAGAGAAAACAAATTCATCTTGGCTGGTGTTTTCTTTCTGATTCAATCTAAAAGCTTTATTTTATTTTATTTTATTTTATTTTATTTTATTTGTAGTAACACTGTTATATTTGGTTTTCCATGCTCCCTGAGATATAAGTTTCCTCTATGGAACAACAACAAGAACAATAAAATTTTTTACATCCCTGGCCACTGAGGCAGTAATAAGTAGAACTGTTTGTATGATTGATATATATTTTTTCCATCTTTTTCTAGGAAGCACATGATTTTTAGGAAGCTGCACAGAGTCACAGTTCCCAAGTTTGCAAATGTTGTCAATTCAGGAAAGCCCTCATTCTCTAACAATTCCTTCCACTCTCTTCCCAGGGTTCTAATGAAATTTGTATTAAATGTCCTCATTTTATTCTTCAGATCTGTTTACTTTTCAAACAATATTTCAATGTCTTTGAATGCATTCCAGAGCTAGTTATCAACAAAAAATTTTATAAATATGTCAATATTTTATTCAAGTGTTGTCTACAATTTAAATCCTCAATGATAACAAAGAGCATTTTGTGGAGAGTGAAATAAGGAATTAGTAGGCTGGGAATGTGGCTTACTGGTAGAGCATTTCCCTAGCAGCTATGAAGCCCTGGAATCAATTCCCAGAACTGGGGGAAAAAAGAAGATGGTGAAAAAGATGCAGAAGAAAAAATATGTGAGAAATAACACATTCCCAGTTTTCTGCAGTACGGTAAAAGCCTGCAGAGAGAAAGAACAAGGACAGATATCACATTCTCTCTGAATGCAGCACAGTTTGTCCGTGCACTTGCTGAGAGACATGTAGACTGTTTGCACTTTGGGGTGGAGTCCTTTTTGGTAGCATCCCCTGCAGTCTCTGTGCTGTAAAAGGGTCTCAATGGCAGCCCCTGTGGTCCCTGCTGGCCACTCTCTTGGCTCTGGGCATTGGCCAGGAATCTCAGGGCTTCGGGACACACAAGGCATCTTCCCAGGTCATGTCTTTGTTGTGCTGGGTTCCCCGTTGCTGGTGTAGCCCAGGGCCTCATACTTCCTGGTGGCAGAGGGCACTCATGGACACTGGAGGAGAATGTGCTCTCTGGCTCCTTTGCGACACCCTCTGATTTCTTGATGGTGGCCATTCTTTCTGGGTATAATTAACAATACAGTGAATGATGCTGCTCAGTGTCATATAACAGAAAGGTAGGCTCACAAAAATATTCCAGCGTGTCCTCATCCACCTAGTCACCGGATCTGGTCCTGTGTGACTTTTGGCTCTTCTCCAAAGTCAAAATGACCATAAAAGGTAGATATTTGGAATCAAATCAGAACATCGAGCCAATGCCCAGAGCCAAGAGAGTGGCCAGCAGGGACCACAGGGGCTGCCATTGAGACCCTTTTACAGCACAGAGACTGCAGGGGATGCTACCAAAAAGGACTCCACCCCAAAGTGCAAACAGTCTACATGTCTCTCAGCAAGTGCACGGACAAACTGTGCTGCATTCAGAGAGAATGTGTCTGAAGTGAGGATTAGGGTATTTCGAGGTAGATTAATGCCAATGTGTTTTTTACTGTAATAAATGGTTTTAACATTCGCCATATTTTTCAATCACACCTAGTATGTATGGCAATGTGTGTGTGCACCTGTGTGTGTGTGCATCCATGCATGTTCGTGTAGGCATGTGTGTGCATCTCTGTGTGTGTGTGTGTGTGTGTGTGTGTGTGTGTGTAAGAATGATGGAGAGCGAGACAGGTCAGGCAAGTGCCTTGCAGGCTGAAAATGAGACACCAGGTCAGATAAGCAAGACCTAATGGAGTCAATAAGGTGTGAAAGCAGCTGGAGATTGCAGAGCCCAGCGCTGACTCCTGAAGGTGCTCAGCAGGAAGGCAGGAAACTGGCGTGTCGTGGCAGAGGAAGTGGGTGGCCGGGAGGCCAGGTGGGAGGCTGGACAGCAATAAGGAACATGCTGACAAAAAGGACCTGTGTGGTGAAGGTGATGAGGATGGAGCGGACGGAGAGGACTGGGAGGCAGTGAGGTCAAAGGTTTCCACCACCCTACTGACTGCTGTCCCCCTCCATGCTGGACTGTGAGAAGGAGCCAAGGTGTCAGACTGAGGACAAACGATGCCAGTACAGTTTCCAGACTCTGTCCTCACCTGACTCTGCGCTCTGTCTGCCCTGCGTCCCACCAGACTGAGCCGATCCACACCGGCCGCTTGGGTTGGTACAAGGAGCAGAGGCCAAAGTCAGCTGTCTGCACAGAGCACACTGGAAGCCCAGTGGGGTAGGTTGCCTGGGTGACTTATTGCTTATTAATAATATAAATATGTAAATGTGACAAGGGCCATATTGATCCCAGCTTGTGGACCATCCATCAGAAGGGTGAGGAACGTGGTGTTATGAATATCAGCTAATAGGTCTGCAGCCTAAGACTTGTCAATATAGGTGGGCAAAGGCTGGGACAGGGCTCAAGGCAATTTTACTAATGAGAGTGACTCCAGCTGCCACCAAACCCCTGCCTGCAGTGTGTGGGCTATGAAGGGGGAGGGGAAGTCGGGAAGCCCTCAGATGGAAAGGTGATATTCCAACCTTCCCTTTTTCTCCTTCTCTCTGAGCCACAAAAGCAGCCCACAAAGCTCCCCAAATCCCCAAATCTCAAGGACCTACCAGCTTGCAAAAGCACCCTCCTAAGTAGGGGTGCCCCGGCCCACCCTGATAACACACTAATTCAAAGCCATTTCCAGGTCGAAGCCTTTGTCCCTGCCCAGAGCTGGGCCACACCGACTGCACAAGCTGCCATCTCTTTGGCTCCTCTGTCTCCCGGTGGGGAGGGGCCCAGGTCAGGGTCTCGGGGAGCACTCCCGATCTCCCCCAGGCCTGCTATTACTATTCAGCATCTTTTTGGTAATGGGCCCTCTGCATGCCAATTTGATTTTATTATTATGCCAACACACTTGCTTAATTCTCTGCTGTCTTTCTTCTGCACTGTTGATTTACACTGTTAGTGTTTTAATTATACAATTCAGCACTCCTTAAAACATGAAAAACTGCTCAACTTTTCAAGCAATTAAAAGGCAGTGGAGTATATCAGCAGATCCGAGACGAGATAAGTAAATCAAGCAATTAAAAACCTCATTTGGTGGAAATGTAGCAACCCACCTCAAATGAGCAAGGCCGGTGGGCCCTCCTGACAAGAACTTCAGAGAGGCTCACCTTCCTGCTCAGCAGCTCTGGGTGCCCTGGCTCCCCCTTGCTTTCCTTTCTCCCTCCTTGCACATACTGCTCAGCTGAGCCCACCTCACGGCCTCAGATCCAGAGAAGCTTCGTGGAAAGAGCCTGGGACTGCAGCTGCCAAGAACTGGGTTCTCTCCTGGCCTCTGAACAGCTCATAAACGTGTCTTATTATTGCCTTCTGCTTCCCATTTGCAAATGGGACTGCACTACTAGGGTTTGGCGTGTGTGTGTGTGTGTGTGTGTGTGTGTGTGTGTAAATATACGTAACAAAATTGACCATTAAAAGGGAAGAAAACTACCATAAATTCACGGCTGAAGCCTCCATAATAAGACAGATTAACAAGGGAAACAAATGCACTTCTTTTTAATATGTTTTCTGTGACATGCACAGGAGACTTCACCAGAAAGTGAAGTCCCAAAGAAACGGTAAGCCCGAGTATTTTTTATGCTAGGTTGGATTGAGAAGTGGACAGTCACACTGGAGATTATTTTTAAAGTATGATCTAAGGGTGGTAAACAAAAGGGAGGTAGCATGGTCTGTGTATTCAGGTTCTTCTTTGCATCCTTGTGTCTTTGGAAATAGGGATATTCCCTTCCTCCAGGCACACAAAGGCACCTTTCCCATGGGAGTTCCATGGTTCCCTTAGGGGAAGGTCATACAGTCCTCCCTAGGCTTTGTGACCTGCTACAGGGAGAAGGGTGAGGGCAATGTGCCAGGGACCTTCTTACTTACACTGTTTCCTCAAATGTTAGCATGCCATATTTTGTAGTGAATCCAATCACCATCTTATACATTTTTTTAAGCATCTGAGACACAATCTCACTTTGTTGCCCAGGGTGTCCTCTAACTCAAAGTCCTCCTGTCTCAGCCTCCTGAGTAGCTGGATTACAGGTGTGGACCAGTGAGCTCGGCTATCTTAAGCATATTTTAGGTGCAGAGTTCAGCAGTTCTGCATTCATATTGCTCATTGATATGCATGTGGTACATGCACATTCTGGTGACCCACCACACTATCCATCTCCGGAGCTCTTTCCATCTTGCAAAACTGAGACTGTGCCCATGAGACACTAACTTCCTATCTCCTTCCTGCGTCACTGGCTTTTACTGGCCTCCTGAAGTCCCGCAGGTTCATCGGAGGCACTATAGCACCACTTGGGAAGGAGCAGAGGGAGGCAGGGAGGAGGAGGAAGCAGGGCTCTGTCTTGATCTGTTTAAACTATTGGGCTTCTGGGTTCAATTTCATTTGAGCACATGACTATAGAGGTTATTTCTTAATGCCTGGAAAACAGATGGACAGGATCACCTTAAAGGCCTTCTGGATTGGAAGGAACCTGCTTTAGGCTTGAGCTTCATTTTTTTTTTGGTACCTGGGATCAAACTTGGGACCTTGCACTTGTGAGCCAGGTGGCAGAACCACTGAGCTAAATCCCTGGCCCAGGCTTGAGTTTCTTAAAAGCAAAGCTCAGCACAGAGCAAGGAGGAGAGGGCCCTGCTTCTCTGAGTCGGAGCAGAACAGAACATGCTCTGCCAGCATGAGTTGGTCCATCCCAAGGATCCAGGTCCCTCCCAGGCCTCAGCCATTCCCTCCCCAGGGCACACTGGACTCCTGATTCAGGCTCCCGGGGAACCGGAACTGGTGACTTTCTGTGGCACTCTGTAAGCAAGGTTGGGGACAAGGTACAGCAGGGACAGGAGGTACACAGCCCACTCATCCATCACACCAGAAGCCAGAAAATCCAGAGGTGCCACCAGCTGCCCACTCACTAGCGAGGCTATCTGGGCAAGGATCCTGACCAAGGTGGGGCAGCTGTGCACAGGGGTGGCACCAAAGGAGCTGGAGGGCCAAGGAGGCAGCTGCAACCAGCCAGCAGCTTTGATTCAGGACAGGGCTCCCTAGCGGACAACTCTGCCATCCGTCACCCAGTGCCGACAGGACTATAAATGCCAAGTGACAGTGTCTGGAATGACAACCATGCTATTTCATGCAAGAAGAGGCCAATGTCTCCAGTGTTTGGCTGTGGGACTCAGTTCAGTTTACCTGCAAGAGACCAAGCATGTCCTACAATGTGCCTGACTCCAGCCTTCACTCAAATCCTCCCTGTTAGAGTAAGGGACAAAGGATATTCTGGCTTTCCCTGCTTCAAGGAAACAGAGGCTTTTCCGCCATTTTGTTTTCAACCCAAGAACTTCCCTTTAACAACATCCATGGAACCAGCAATCAAGATCTGCAAATGTTATCCTTTCAAGGTGTGGCTATTTCCTGGGTCTCTCTTTACTGGGTCTTGTTCAACAGGCCACAATCCTCCTAGTCCCTGCCTAGAGGGGGAAGTAATTAGGAACAAATCCCATACAAAGAGAGAGGAGGACACACTCAGGTCCAGCTTCTGTGGTCACATTCAGCTCCATTATAACTATGTCCACACACCAAGTCAGACTTCCCTGGGGTCACCTTCCGGACCACAGCAAACCTTTGTTCCCAGTCACATGTCTCCCTGTGGACACTGAAGACCCTGTCCTTCCCTTCCCTGGGTTCTGTCCACAAAAATCTTCCCAGTTTTCTCCACAGCTTTCTCAAGGTTACTTCCCCTGAGCAATTTCTGTTCCAAACAGTTTCTACTAGTTGCTTTTTGTAATTCCAGAACCTCCATTAATCATTCTTAAGCTCCTTGAATGCAGTATTTTTTCTAAGAACCAAAATTTCTTCACAACTCTGTACCCTCCTGCCATCTCCAATTACCTGCTCCCATCAGTCATTAACATAAAGCATTAGCGTAGCTATAACTTCTGTATACCCTGATTATTCTGACTTGGAGTTTTCTCCCAATTGCACCTAACTGGCTGAAGAGTGACCACGATGGGAGGGAGTAAGCATCGCCTCCAGCCTGAGTTGAAATCATAGCACAGAAAAGAGTCCCAGTGTTATTATATCTTTTCACAGATGGGGAAACTGAGGCCTGAAGAGGTAATATAGCAACTTTCCTCCTCCCACAAGCCCAGTCCCCCAACCCAGGCAGCATTGACCCAAATATGCTTCCTATAAATTTGTTCCCAGAAATGTTCTGTAAAAAATAGAGGGTGGAGGGCTGGGGATTTAGCTCAGGGGCACCACTCCTACCTCACAAGTGCAAGGTCCTGAGTTCAATCCCTGGTACCAAAAAGAAAAAAAAAAGTGGAGGGTGGAGGTATAAAGCCCAGAAAGCCTGTGCTTGAGTAAATTGTAGAAAAACCTCAATATTGTGTCACTCTCTTGTATATTCACCACACAGCATCAAATTAAAGGCTTTTGAGAAGACACAAAAAAGAAATCTGACAGCTTTAATTCAAACCTTGGTTAAGCATTATCTCTTTTTGTTTTTTTCTAGGCTACTTAGAAGACTTATATGTTTTGTGTTTTTTAAAAAAGAAGAACACTCCAAAATGAAGTAGCTGAAAACAACAAGCATCTATCAACTCACAGAGTTTCTGAAGGTCGGGAACCTGAAAGGGGCTTAGCTGAGTGGGGCTCAGGGTCTCTCAGGAGATTGCAGAGAAGAGGTATCTGGGGCCACAGCCATCTAAAGGCTGGACTGGGGCTGGAGGACCTACTTGCAAGATGATGCATTCACATGGAGCTGGGTTGTTGGCTGGAAGGGTCAGTTCCTCACTATGTGGGCCTCTGTAGGGTTGTTTGAGCATCTTCAAAACATGGCAGCTGGCTTTTCCCAGACTGAGGACAGAGAGACAGAGAGAGAAGGAGGAAGAGAAGCTTCAGTGTCTTTTGTGACATCATTGGAAGTCACATACCATCATCTCCACAATCCCATGGTTATTTGGATCAGCTACATTCAATGTGGGGGACAGGAGATTACACGGGAGTGTGAATACCATAAAGTAGAAACTGGAAGCCGCCATCTTGGAGGCTGGCTGATATAATACCTGTTAACTCGACACATCTGGGAACATTAACCCTGAACCTATTCTTTTGGGTTTAAAATACAGCTGAGAGGACCACCATGAGTTAGAGGCCAGCCTGGGCTACATAGTGAGTTCAAGGCCAGCCTGAACTACATAGTAAGACTCTGTCTCAAAACATGAAGAAAGAAAAAGCTGAGAAAGGCATAAATACCCCAGGTTCTTAACCTGATGTGACTATGATCAGATGCCACAAATGACCTGACTTGGCTGCACTGTCCAGGGACTAAAGCCCAGGACTCTTCTCCAGCCATGGTTTTGCCTGGTTCCATCTCTCCAAGAGGAAGGATGTTCTTCCTTGCTATTGGTCCAGGCAAACCTGAGTCTGTTGTCACTAGTTAGCCAGGGCCTCTGGCCACCATGGAAAAGCCCAGTAGCCAACATCTTCTGTAGCACAGACTGCTCCCAGCATCAGATAAAGCAAGATTGACTCCCCCCTTTTTTTTTATTCTAAAAAAATAAAATCTCCAATAAGTCAAACATGCAACAGAGTTGACAGGCACTGTGCTGATATCTTACACGAACAATCCATCAGGGAGATCTCAAGGGTCAGACAACTACTTCCTGGACTCGGGCTTTTGATGGTGAAGCAGAGGACCTCTGTTCTCTGACCCCACAGCGTACTCGTCCTTGAAGAAAAATCACACATTCCAGGCACATTCCATCAGATGATGGACATTGAAGCTGAGCTGAACAAGATTCCAATGGCTCTGGTGCACAAGTCCCAGAAGTCACCCCATAATGTACATTTGCAAAATCCCAATGATTAGAGTCCTCTGTATCGGCCAGACATTGAGCTGGTCACCATGAGTGGACACCAACAATTTCCTCCTCCACAAGACTTTTAGACATCCCTAGTCATGCCTTCCAAGTATCACTTATATCTTTGTTCTGGGCGATATATGTCAGTCTTCTTTTAAGTTTTCCACAATAAAGAGGCAATTATAATTACCAGTTGAGGAGACCTATTAGCCACAGCCACAGAGCAGCAGTACCCGGGCCTGACACATGATCAGGCTGAGCCCTGCACCTGACTCCCCTTTTTGACATGGGGAGCCCCTGCTGGATACTCACTGAACTCCTGATTCCATTGTAAAAGCAGTTGTAGTAAGGATAAAAATTGCTAACACTTATTAAGTGTTTATGGTATACCAGGCACTGTGCCAATATTTTTCCATGCATTACATCATTTAATCCTCGCAATGACCACGGGAAGTAGTCCCTATATCCCCACTTGATGCATTAGAAAATTGAGGTTCTGGCCCATCAAGGATATGGCCAACAGCACAGCTGAAAGCGACATAGCTATGAGTGATCTGGGACTAATGCCATGTCCCAAGCTGCTGCCAATTAAGCTATCCAGCTTCCAGGTCACCTGTAAAGCATAAGGGACCAAAATGTTTGAGCCTGGGTCCTGAGGTAGTCTTTTCTGACCTGAGCAACCCTCTCCTCCCCACTCACTCCCACCTCACCTAACAACCACACCTCCTCCTAGGATGATGCCCTGAATCACCAAGTTCTAAAAGACCAAAATGCGGTCGCACAGAACACGCCGAATCACCCCGCTGCAGACAGGCAGGTCTGCCCATGCCCTACCAAGGTTCCCCAGTCACACAGAAGACGCCAAATCACACCGCTGCAGACAGGCAGCCACCTGGTTCTGCACAACAAAGACACAGAGGACACCAGACCACCAGACCAAGGTACTGAGTCCCGCTGCTCCCGGCCCAGAGGTAGGGGCTTCTGAGCCACCATCCCACTGCTCCTGGTCCAGAGGAAGGGGCTTCCCGGTCACCATCCCTCCCGCTGCTCCCAGCCCAGAGGAAAGGGCTTTTGGGCCACCTTCTGTCCCACTGCTCCTGGCCCAGAGGAAGGGGCTTCTGGGCCACCATCCCTCCCGCTGCTCCCA
The DNA here is from genome assembly GCF_000247695.1 of Heterocephalus glaber. The sequence continues at coordinate 4,124,580 of NW_004624801.1, forward strand.
GCCCAGAGGAAAGGGCTTTTGGGCCACCTTCTGTCCCACTGCTCCTGGTCCAGAAGAAGGGGCTTCCCAGCCACCATCCCTACCGCTGCTCCCAGCCCACAGGAAAGGGCTTTCGGGTTACCATCCCTACTGCTGCTCCCGGCCCCTGTCCCACCTCTCCCAGCTCAGAGGAGGTAATCCGTCCAGGCGCTAACAGCCCCCCGCCCCAGTCGAAATGAGAAAACATGTAAATAAGTCTCAAAACCAG
>NW_004624801.1:4128225-4152214 GCF_000247695.1 Heterocephalus glaber
ATGCATTATGTAGAGGTACAATTCCCAATGAGAAATGTAATTGTGTTGTATACCTACAATGTACCAATAAAAGAATTTAATTTAAAAAAAAAAGATCAAAATGCTATGTGCAGATGATACTTACAGACTAGCCTCTGCAGACAACAGGAAGTTCATTTCCCCAGCTACTCCCACAAAACAGGTTTTGAAAAATTCTTGAAAGATGACTAATTGTTTAAAGTAAAAACATTAGCGCTGCATGTTGATATGTATTATATGTCACTCTGGTTTATACCTAAAACATCCCCCAAAATGTGTTCATGTGTTCAGAGGTGAGGCTTTCAGAAGATGAATGGAACAAAAGGGCTCTACTTTATCCATGGATTAATCCATTAATGAAATCATAATATGATGGCATTATTGGAAAATGATTGCCATGTAGGAGGTAGACCTAGTTGAAGGGCATAGGTCATGAGGCATGACCTTGAGAACTATATCTTGATCCTGGCCCTTTTCCGTTTCTCTCTGCTTCCTGGCTGCTGAGATGTAAGTGGCTTTCCTCTGCCACACCCTTCCACCCTGACGCTTTACTTCACAACAGTCCTAAAAGCAATAGGGCAAGAGGATCATGGACTGAAATCTCTGAAACCATGAGCCAAAATAAACCTCTCTTCCTTTAAGCTGTTTATGTCTGGTATTTTGTAGCAGGGACAAAAAGCTGACTAACATACAGACGTAGCTGTAAAATTCATACTAACAGGAGCACAAAGGAGTAAATTGAAGTTTCCTATTATAAGATTCTTACATTTCATGGTAAATGTTGCAATATTAAATTTAAGTGTACTAGGATAAGTTAAGAATGCAGAGAGCAACCACTTATGAAAATACACAGACATAAAGATAAAAAGCAACTGAGGGCTTAAAATTGAATTAAAAGAAAAAAACAAGGAATGCAGGAAAGAGCCAGGCATGTTGGTGTACACCTGCAATCCCAACCCTTTGGGAGGTGGAGGTGGGAGGATCATATGTTCAAGCCCAGGCTGTGCAATTTAAGGACTTAGCAAGACTCTGTCTCCAAATTTAAAGAGGGGGTGGCTGGGAATGTGGCTCATTTGTGAGGCCCTGGGTTCAATCTCCAGTACAAAAAAACAATTAAGAAGGCAGGAAAGGAGGAAGAAAAGAACAAAGAATCATTCAACAACTAGAAAACAAATAGTAGGTATCACAGACTTTAAGATAAACCCCACTAATCCCACCTTTTACTAGTGGTACTTTCACTAGTATAAGATGCTCCCTTACATGTGGACAGGACCTGTGACTTGCTTCCAACTAGTAGAATGCACCAAAGACGACAAGATGTCCCTTTCATGACTGTGTTACATAAGACTATACCCTCCATCTATTAAAGGCTCTCTCCTTTTTTGACTTTGCGGAAATAAACTATTGTGAGCTTTCCTATGGAGAACCACACATAGTAAGAAGCTGACAGCAACCTATGCCCAGCAGCCAGCAAGAAACGGGCTCTCATTCCAATGGCCTGTGATGAACTGAAGCCTGCCAGCAACCTCATGACGCTGGAAGTGACTTTTTTCCCTAGCCAATTTTTCCAATAAGACTCTAGCTCTAGATAACACCTTGGCTGGAGCCTCAAGAGAGATCCTGAATCAGCCAAGTCATTCACAGATTCTTGATGCAAAAAAAATTGTAAGATAATAAATGTCTGTTCTTTTAGCAGATAAATTTGTGGTACTCTGTTCTACAGCAATACATAACTATTATAATGGGATAGTAGATCTAAATCAAACCACTTCATTAATTACATTAAGTATGAATGGACTAAAAATTAAAAATAAGAAGGTGAATTGTTAAATTGGATTGTTTATTATTTAAAATTTTTTAAAGAAGTATATCTTAAATATACATGGAGCTAGGTTGAAAGTTAAAGTATGAAAAACATGTATCATGCAAACTGTAGACATCAGAAAGATAATGTGCCTATATTTACATGAGAAAAAACAAATACAAAGATAAAAAATATTACCAGAGAAAAAACAGGAACATTGCATAAGGATGAAAAAATAAATACATCAGGAAGACATAGCAATCTCAAAATGTGTGCACCTAATAACAGAACTTCAAAAATATATGAAAGAAAACCTAATAGAACCACATTAAAAAAAATAGACAAATACACAATCATAGTGGGAGATATTAACACCTCTCTCTTAATAATTGATAGAACAACTAGAAAAAAATCCATGAGTACATAGAAGTCTGAATAGCTCTGTCAATCATTTTGACCTAGTTGATGTTTATAGAATACTCCATCCAACTGCTATAGAGTACACATTCTTTTGAAATTCTCACAAATTCATCAAGATAAGATTATGTTCTGTAACATGAGTCTTGATAAACTCAGTCACTGAAATACCACAGTACGTGCTCCAACTCAGAATTAAATAAAAAATCAGCAACAATGAGATATCTAGATACCTCCCAGATATTTATAAATTAAACAGCACACTTCTCAATAAAAAGGAAACTAGAAAACATGTTTAACTGAATGATAATAACAAAATCTGTGGGATAGATTTTATTTTTGCTCATGGGAAATTAACCGCTCTAAGAATTTCCCTTGGTAAAATCATCAGAAAAATGGATATTTGTTTCTGCTCCCAATTGCAAACACAGAGCTCCTAGTACCCTTGGAGAGGGGAGTGCTTGGAGAATCTTTTGTTCTAATATGTAGTCTTTGACCCTGGTTCCTAACACAGAGTTCCTAAAGTCATTGTAATTTCCTAAGTGACAGGAACATCTGATATAGCTTTTAAATTTCTTCAAAGTTCCTGGTGATAGGAATAGCCTTTGTTCTGATGGGGCAACTATTGATGAGCTACTGGGTGGCCTCACAATAGGAGCTGGTTGCCAGGGGAATCAATCATGTTACTAGGAGGCTGGAATTTTAAGTCCAATCCCCTGACCTCTGGGTAGATGGGCTAAAGGAATTTTAAGTCCTATTCCCTGACCTCTGGGTAGATGGGCTAAAGGTTGAGTCAATCAACAATGGTCAATGATGTAATCAATCATGCCTATGTAAGGAAGCCTCCATTAAACCCCAAAAGTACCAGGTTCAGGGAGCTTCTACATTGCTGAACAAGTGGACATTCCAGGGTGGCATGCCCAGAGAAGATACTGAAGCTCCATAGCATTTCCCACATATCTGGCCCTACGTAACTCTTCTATCCTAGCTGTTCATCTATAACTTTAAATAGATGGCTAAACATAAGCAAAGTGTTTTCCTGTGAACCATTCTAGCAAATTAATTGAATGAGAAGGGGTCATAAGAATCGCAAACTTTTTAGCTAGTCAAAAGTACATGTCAAAATATGGGGCTTACACTGTTATCTCAAGTGAAGGCAGTCTTGTGGGACTGAGCCCTTAACCTGAGAGATTGTATGTCATAAATTGAATTGAGTTGTAAGACACCCTGTTAGTGTCTACTGGAGGAAAATTGCAGTGTTGGTAGAAAGAAACATCTTGGTGATCAACGGTGAAGTGTTCTGTGTCGTGAAAATATAGTAAAAGGAAGAAATGTATTTGTTTTTTCCTTCATCCTGGTATTGTAATCAACTAGAAAACTGGAAAAAATATATGAAACAAATGTTTTCAGATATTGGACAACAGACAGGGTATAAAAGTGATCCAAGACAAACAAGGTAAACCCTGGCTTGCTGCCAAGAGGATTTCTAAGCCTCAGCAAAGGAAGGAGTCATACAAAGCAAAGGATCTGACTAAGATAAGAAAAATCAGAGTATGCAGAAGCTGAGAAACTAAAATTTAGGGGCATAAATATTAGACAAATAGGAGATGTACAAAGAGAGGAATATTGTGCAGAAGATCTAGAAAAGTGTCACTTGTAATCTTTGGCTAAATATCGATCTGCACATATGTGGGATAAAACTCCATAATCAGAGGGGAAAGCTGCTCAAAAATAATAGGTCAAATGATTCCTGAGACTCATGAAAGGCTGAAAATCTTCACTCAGCTTATTATCTCAGCCACAAAAATGACAAAACCATAAAACATAGGGTGTCAAACAGTGTCCCCCCAAAAGATATTGATTTAGTAGTTGAACTGAACTAGCACTAGACTAAATGATTCTCTGGAAAAGTGTTGAAAAGATTAAAAGCAAGCCTCAAAGGGATCAAATCTACCAAGCTAAGTTAATTAGGTGCCACAACTAAATCTGAAACTCTTTAAAAACAAAATCCAGTGATTCATAATGTTCAGCATCTAATCAAAAATAACAAGTCATGTAAGAAAGCAGGAAAACATGACCCATAACAAAGATAAAACAGACCAAGAAATTACAGAAATTATGGAATGAGCAGACAAGAGCTCTTGAGTGATTACAAACACTTTAATTGAATGATGAGTCTAAAAGAAAACATAAACATATTTGAAGATGAAGAGAGAAGTGACATGTATAACATGACCCAGAAAATTATTCTGGGCCCACAAAAAAATGCAATATTCAAAATAAAAAGTAAAAACACACTGAAAGGGACTAACACCACATCAGATACTATGGAACAGTGACCTTGGAGGCTCAGGGATAAGCTGTCTATAATTAGGCACATATAGGAAAAAAAACAAAACAGAAAATTAGTCACCTGTGGGAGAGTTTTAATGATAAAACATATGTGTAATTTTGAAACTCCAGAAAAACAGAGTGACAGAAGCATAAATGAAGAAAGAATAGAGCCAGGGATTTAGCTCAGTGGTTCCGCCGCCTGCCTTGCAGATGCAAGGTCCTGAGTTCAATCCCTGGTACAAAAAAAAAAAAAAGAATGGTGACACACACACCCCCTAAACCACATAATCAAATTGCCTTAAAATCTGTGCTAATAGAATGGGGAAGGGGCGTGTTTTGTAGAGGATTAACATAAGAATTACTCCTTGACAACTATGCAAGCCAGGAAACAGTAGAATAACATCTTTAAAGCACTGGGGAAAAATAAAGTGTGTGTGTGTGTGTGTGTGTGTGTGTGTGTGTGTGTGTGTTTAGTACTGAGGATCAAACCCAGGGCCTCACACATGCTAGGCAAGTCTTCTACAACCAAGCCATATCCATTCTTTTTCATTCATTTGCTTTTTAAGACAGGTTCTTGCTAAGTTGCTCAGTCTGGCCTTGACTCTGCCTCAGCCTCCCAAATAACTGGAATTACAGACATGAACCACCATGCCCAGCCAAAATATAACTTTTGACCTAGTAATTTATAACTAATAAAAATATCTTAAAAATAAAGGCAAAACCAGACGTAGCAGTGCGTGCCTGTGATTCTAGCACTATGGGAGGCTGAGACAAGAGCGTCACAAGTTTAAGCCCTGCCTGGCAACCTAGCAAGACTCTGTCACAAAGTAAAAAACTTTTAAAAGGCTGGAAAAAAGCCCTGGGTTCAATCCCCAGAATTTGGGGGGGGGGGGTGAAATACTTTTTCATACATCATACATACAATAACTGAGAATACATACAATTCCTCAATAGCAGTTCTAAACTTAAAGAAATGCAATAAAAGATGTCCAAACTAAAAGACAGGTAGAAAGAAGACAAGGTAATCATAACTAAAAGTTTGACTTTCAAGAGAACTGCAACTTCTGGGACTCAATCCATGATACTAAGGTTAAATTTAGTTTCTTTTTTCTCCAGACAAAACACAACCAAAATTCCTCAGGAATGCAATAAGGCCATAAATTGGCTTAATTGGGTAAATAAAGAGCAGGAACCTGATCCTAAGATAAAGGAACAGGTTGAGATAATTCAAAGAATGCTTAAGTTCCCTATCGTTAAAAAAAAAAAAAAAAAGAAACTAGATTCGTACCTGTAAATGGACCAGTACCCTTCCGGGGAGTGGGCCATCTTTTCCTAGAGTTTCCAGGAAAATACATAAATGTTCCAACTGCCAGAAAATAGTGCACCTCTCTTTCTCCGGGCCCTACACTCTATTTTTTGAGTATGTACTTTTAAATTTCTGCCTGATATACCCCTTTATGCTTCTTTAAAAAAAAAAGTCCAGGAAGGAGGGAAGTGATACCAGATGGAAATTTAAATCTACTCAAAGGAGGGAAGAATATCAGAAATGGTTAATACATGGGTACATGGGTATGTATAAAATACATTTTTGCCGGGGATTTAGCTCAGTGGTTCCACCGCCTGCCTCGCAAGTGCAAGGTCCCGAGTTTGATCCCTGGTACCAAAAAAAAAAAAAAAAAGAAATATAAAATACATTTTCTCCATTTTTCAATCACTTTAAAAGAAAATCCAGGGCTTAAAGCCAAATAATAGTTTTGACTTGACCAAGATGAGGTAACAAAAGAAAAAAAAAAAAAAAACAGGTTCACTCTGAGAACACAAAACATTACAGCCACTTTGGAAAGTTTCTTGTAGAGGTAAATATACACTTGCCATATGACTCAGAAATTTCAGTGTATTAATCCAAGAGAAAGAGAAACATATGTCCCTACAAAGACTTGTACACAAATGTCCATAGCAGCTTTATTTATAATAACCCCAAACTAGAAACAATCCAAAATATCCATCAAGTACAGAATGGATAAACAGGGGCAGGGATTTAGCTCAGTGGTTCTGCCACTTGCCTTGCAAGCGCAAGGACCCAAGTTCCATCCCCGGTACCAAAAAAAAAAAAGAGAGAGAGAGAGAGAATGGACAAACAAATTATAGTACAGCAGAATTCTATACAGTGCTATGAAGAACTACTGATACATGCAATCATGTGGAAGAGTCTGAAAAGCACTATACTAAGTGAAAGAATCCGGACACAAAGGATTACCTACTGTATAATTTCATTTATATGAAATTCTAGTAATAAAGTCAACACTAGAGTAATAGAGAACAAGTCAGTGCTTGCCACGGCAGTAAGGACAGAACTGACTAAAACAGGCACAAGGAAATTTTGGGAAGTGTGAGAATATTCTGCAATGGTCACATGGATAATTACATTGGTCAAAACTCTGAGTTTTGTGTTTTAATTTGATGAATTTTATTGTTTGCAATTTATACTTCAATGACCTCATTTCAAAAAATCTGTGGTGATACCACCAAAGCAGTAACTATAAGGAGAGTTATACCTTCAAGTGTCCTTATTAAAAAAGAAGAAAAGTTTAAAATCAATGATCTTAGTTTCCACTTTAGGAAGGTAAAAAAAAAAAAAAAAAAAGAGTGAATTGCAGCCAAGCAGAGCAGAAGATGGGAAATTAAAAAGAAGGGTTTTAGTTTGGCTCATGGCTTGAGAAGTTTCAATTCAGTCCATGGTCCACTTGCTCCATTGCTTTTAAGGTGGTGGCAAGGCAGAGCCATCGTGGTGGAAGGGTGTGGCAGAGAAGACCTGCTCACGTCATGGCAGCCAAGAAACAGAGAGGGAAAGAGAGCCAGAGAGAACATGGGCCAGGGACCTGGTGTGGCCTTCAAAGCCCAGTCCCTAGTGGCCGACTCCCTTCAAAGGCGTCCCACCTCCTAATAGCCCATTCAGCTATGAACTCATCATGGATTAATCCACAGATGAAGTTAGCATCCTCATCATCTAATCACCTCTGAATATTGCTGTATTAGGATCAAGCCCTTGATACATGAGTCTTTGCAGGACATCTCATATTTAAACCATAACAGCAACACTGCTCAAAAGAAAAAGAAATAATAAACCCACCCTCCCAATGATCCCACTTTCACAATAACAACATGAATCCATCCATGAGGGCAGCCCTCGTGACCTAATCTTAAAGGTCGCATCAGAGATAAGTTTCCATCATGAGAACTTTGGCGGTCACATTCAAACCATAGCAATGGCTTCCCTCCTACGCAGCCACTCTGCCCTATTTCCTTTTTAATGTCTTCCTAGAACTGATCACTAACTGAACAAATCTTAGTTACTTACTTGGTTGCTTTCTGGCCACCAATCCCCACATCTCTAGTCTGCAGGCTTCAAGAACCTGAGGACCATGTTTACTTATCAGTGTCTCTCTAGTGCCAGGAAAGGCGCCTCCTATTGGAAACAGATGCAAGTTGTTCCCATAAATAACCTGAGGGGACTGAGAGGATGGATTTGCCACTGCCTCCCTGGGGCTGGAAGTCTCTCAAAAACTCACACGTTCCCCTATCTATTTTTTAAATTATTATTAATAGACATTTTTTAGAGTTCTTTCAACTTTACAGGAAAAAGAAATCACAAGGTACAGAGAGTTCCCAAAAGCCTTTTCTATCCATCTCACAGGTGCTCTCACTATTTAAGGTTCGTATTAATGTAGCACATTTGTTAAAACCGATGGACCAACGCAAATATACTGATATTAACTAACAGCCACAATTTACATCGGGGTTCACTTGTGTTATGATGGGGTTGACAAATGTACAGTGGCATAGGTCCCTCACTCAGAGTAGTTTCACTGCCCTAAAAATCCCCTGTGCTCAGTCTCTTTATCCCTCCCCCCTCCTCACAAGCCCCTAGTAACCACCGACCAATTTTACTGTCTCCATAGTTATGCCTTTTCCAAAATGTGCTAGAGTTGGAGTCCAACCATCTCTCCATCTTCTTAAGCCCTGAGGCCTGGCCCCACAGACGTTCAGCAAATATTTTCCAAATACACATATGCATGGATGAGAGGGCTTCCGGATTCCTTTCTGGGGCTTTGAGCACCTCAAAAGGGCTCAGCAATGCTCCTTCCCCTATTGGGTCTGAAACCTTCATTCTTTCTCCCTTTTTGCCCTCTCTGCCCCTATCTTGCTCACAGTCCTCGCCCCCTGCAAATTATACAAAGATTTTCTCATACGAAAGCTAATTGAGGAGCCAGAACGAAAGCTATATTTAATGTAAATGGAAGAAGCAGAAGCAGAAGGATTTATAGTCATAATAACCTGCTTGTAATAACATGGAGTGGGTCACCTGTTAAGAAACAGTGGATTAAAGAGAAGGAAATTTACCTCCCAGAAGAGCGAATGTCACCAGAAAATTGCAATAGCGCCAAGTCTTGGATGATTTTATTAAATTCCATAGATCTTACTGTGCTTTCCTACCCAGAGATAGCTACATCTTTTCTGGTTCTTAAGAATGGCCACAGCCAGGCCTAACCCAGAAGAGGGGCTCCCAAAAAGGCCTGGAGCATTCAGGCCACACGAAGATGAAGAGTCCCTAAGGGGAACGGGGTTTCTGATACAAAGGACAGACAGATCAGGAAGCGGGAATCTGCGCCTTCTTGAGAGTTAGCCCTGACGTCATTGATTTCAACCTGTGCATGTGAAGAGGGCAACAGGAGGTCTCTGGCAATATGTCAGACAGCAGGGTGCACCCAATGCCATGCCCCACAGGGAGGCTCTGGTAAGGCTATGACCTCCCTGTTTTGAAAGATGTGGGTTCAAATCCAGCTCCACTACTCCTTGGCAGGTAAACTGCACACCTGACTTTATCCATTCCCCACACTGAGCAACTCTCCATGTGTCTGTTCCCCATAAGGTACTGGCCCTGGGCAGAAGCAAAGCCTCCCAGCTAGCAGCCAGGTGTCTCCCAGCAGTGTTAGGACAAGTATAACACACCTTCCCTGCTTTGTCATGAACCCTTTTCCCAGAAGGTGCCAGGCCCAAGGCCTTGCCTGTGTCCCCTACCACCACCCTGAGCATCTGCTGGGAGCCCCAGCTTCCTCCCCACCACCCCCTTTCTCCATTATGGCTTGTCAGGGAGTCGGGCGCTAGAGAAAGCCATTAAGGCCCTGACCAGCATCATCACACAAAAGGGTCCTTAGTGCATTGTGGATGTGCGTGCATGAAATCACTGCATTACGGGATGTCCTCATCGTGGAAGATGGAGCGAAATGCACCATGGCAGGAAATGAAGGCAAAGCTACCTGTGCTGAGAAGAGGAAGAGGTTTCTAAATGTCCCCAAGAACCCAATCTGGGCATCCGGAGAGGATTTCGTCTCCTGAGGTCTCATGCCCAGTGGACACTGTGGCATCCCTGGGCTGGAAATCAGCTTTATCTCCCTGCAGGGGCCTTGGATCTGAGCTCCTTTCGCAGCAGAGTCTGAGGGAGGAGGCCTGGAGACTGAGGAGGGAGGAGGCCTGGAGACTGAGAAGGGCGAAGTTTTGCTTTGTAGCAAAAGTAAAAGATAGATGAGCCTCAGGGTTTGGGCCAGGAGCCAGACTTACCTTCCCCGTCTTTGCTCAGATCCCAATTCACAGCGAGTCCTCTCTGGCTGTATTATTTAATTTTGAAACCTACCCCCCACTCCATCCTACCCGCTCCTCTTGGTCATTGATCTTTTTTGTTTTTTTCCCCAATAGCATTACAGCCTTTAAAGGTATCACATAATTTAATGTTTTTGCGATCATCACGCTGTTCAGCTCCCCACTAAAATGCAATCCCCGTGAGGGCAGCAACTGTTGTCTGCCTCGTTCATTGATGCATCCTAAATGACTGGAACAGTTTCTGAAACATAGTAGATGCTCAACAAATGCTTCTTGACTGAATGTGTAAATCAGGCCCTTAGGAAAAAAGCAAGATTGTCCCACCTCATTTATTCCTATTCTATGCACTGTTCCCAGGTCTCCCTGGGAATTTCTGCCCAAGCAGGCAGTACCAAACCTGCACCATACTCCTCAACCCAACCAGCCAGAAGCTGGCCCTTCCTGGAGTTGCTGGGCGACCTGGAGACAAATCTGGCACTTGGCTGTGAGGCTCCCACAATCAGAGCCCCTCTCAGGGTCCCTGCAGTTGTGGGCTGAGGTGAGCAAAGGGATGAGCATGCTGAGGTGCAGGCCCCCTCACTTCACTGACAAGTTCCAGCCTGCTCTCCTACAGATTTTCCCTCATCCCAGAACTAGCAGGGCACAATTAACCTTAGCCTGGGAAGATCTCCCTGTCATTACAGTCTCCTAAGGAGGTCATTGTTCTGCTTTCACCCTACCCCAGGACCCTCTGACTTCTAAGCTGTGTGTGTCATGGAAACAGTTTCCGATTTGGACCAGAGCCACCTAAGAACTACAGCAGCCTCTCTGGGTCCTGGAGGGCCTCTTCCCATCCAAAAGGTGCTCATAAAAATGACCCCATCATTCTAGGGTGCTTCAGAGACTGTGGGTCTGAGAACAGAAAGAAAACAAGGAATTACAAAACAGCACCCGCCCTCCCTGCTTCCCCACACCTCCAGCCCAGGCCAGGGCACCACCTGTGGAGGCCAGGACCACGCAGGAGCAGCAAGAAGGGGTACAGGGTGGGGTGCCAGGGGCTGAGCAACAGGTGTCCCAATAAAATTACACCTTTTAATCTCAATCTGGTGAGACTAGGCTGCCTGCCCACTAGGAAAGAGGAAGAGGGGTTGCCATAGGAGTCCCAGGCTTTGAGGCCACCTGCAGACCCTGACCACCTCCTGTCTTTGCAGCCTCTTATAGTCTCAGGTGGCATCTCCCTCTTCCAGGCTAGTGAGAAAGCTGTGCTGCTGTTCACACATTCCACAGTGACCAGGATGTCTCTTTTATTGACAAGATGCTTTGCTGGTCACTGCCCAATGGGAGGCCCCAGGTTCTCCAAGAGGGATGAACAAAAGGACAGTTAGCCCAGGGTTAAGGGAGTTTCCGGGATGCAGGTCCTTCAGCGTCTCTTTCAGGAGAGTCCCAGGCATCAGGATGATTGCTCACCCCATTTCTAAGAAAATTCGAAGGGGCTCATGGGCTGCTCTTCACAAAACAGCTAAAGGCATTCACGCCAGACCAGAGCACCACTGTCACCTGAGGGTAACACTTCCTACCACTTGTCCTTGATCCCTATCTACCTCATGGTGCCTTCCCCATCTCAGTGACTGGTGCCTCCCTCAAGCAATGGCTTGGACACAAATCCCAAAAGCAGGGTATCCTGGCTCCTCCTCCTCACTCCTGGCCCCAGGTGTGCACCCTGCCCATTCCATGCTTTCCCTACGCTCTCATTTACCCCATCTCTGTCCACCCTGCACTTCCACCACCATGAGTACCACGCCTAGGAGAAACGGGACTAACAGACAGGGGCAGCCCTGCCCAGGTCCCAAGGCAAAAGGAACAGAATGAGTGTTTGGGTTGAATTATGCCTCCCACAAAAGACATGTTGAAATCTTATCCCTGTGACTGTGACTTTCCTGGGAAATAGGGTCTTTGAGGGTGTAATGGAAATTAAGAGACAGTTGCTAGGGTAGACCTTAATCTTCCTTCCGGGTGCTGGGACCGCTAAGCTTCACTCGGGTAGACCTTAATCTGATGTGACTGGTGTCCTTATGCAAAGAGGGAAATCTGGACACAGACATACACACAGGTAGATGACAGCATGTGGCAATGGAAGCAGGGATTAGAGTGATGCATCTCTAAGCCAAGGAACATGAAGGATGACTGAGAAAGACCGGAAGATAGAAGAGGCAGAAAAGGTTCTTCCTTGTAGGTTTCAGAGGCAGCGTGGCCCTCCTGATGCCATCATTTCAGACTTTGGTCTCCAGAATGGTGAAATGATACATTTCTACATTTTAAAACCTCTCAGTCTGGGGTTCTTTGTTATAGCAACTTTAGCAAACTAATACATGGAGCGAAGTAGCAGATCAAACTGAGAGGCTACCCAGCAAGTGGGAGTCAAAAGAAGAAGTGGGAACAAGAACAGTCAACCAGCTCTGGGGCAGGGCAGGGTCCCTGCTGGGCTGGGGAAATGGTACAGTGCTCCAAGGACCAAGCCACATGGGAGGACTTCAGCATGACCCATGCTTGTCTTAGCTAGAGTGCTGCCTTGCTCCACACCCTGCCTTGTCCAACTTGAAAGTGGCCAGGTCGCAGGCCACCATCTGCCCCCACTAAGCCCATGTCCAAGGTCTGAGGTCACCACCATGTCCTCTGCCTCTACCACCAAAACTAGAAGAGGCGAGTAAGGTCATGCTGTGGACTTGTCATCCTCTTCTTGCCACGCTGGCGCTGGGGAGTATCCCAACTAGGGCAAGAACTGGCCTGAGACCTCAAAACCTTGGCTTTTCTTTAGCCTCATGTTTCTGTGGGGTTCCTCTGAAATACAGGTGTCTTACTTAGTATCTCCCCAAAACAGAACCTAAGATGAGAATGTATTGGAGTATTTTTTTTCTGGGAGGCCACCCCAGGGACCAGCAATAAAAGAACCACAGAGGGAGATAGAGACCGAAGAAACCCAGCCCAAGGTAGTTCAATGGGGACTCACTTCCTCTAGGACCTCCTAGGAATAGCACAAAGCACATCCCAGGGTTGTCCCCTGGCAGGACCCGGGGCAGAAGCGCTTGCCCAGGGGCCCAGGAATGGAACATTCCTGTACTTCCCGGCTGCACAGGATGTGGACCAAATCAGCATCTGCTGAGCTCCAGGTGGCACACTCCCTCCCCCGGGACAGATGTGGGGATGTGTGCCCTTTCCGGCTGCAAGAGGGCATCTGCATCAATGGTAGATGCAGAGTACAGTGTCCTGGGAGGCCTGGATGTTGGGCAGGCACCAGGCTGCCTGCTTAATGGACACATCTTTCTGCACACCTCTGAGGAATGGCTTGTCACTCGTGCCCAGGTGGGCAGTGTGTCTTCCCCTTGCAGGACAAAGTTAAGGACAGTGCATGATATAAGACCCTATTTATGTTCCGTTTGTTCATGGTACAAGCCCAAGAACCCCTCCAGTGGCCCTGCTTAGGCCCAGGGCCAGAGAACACTTGAGGCAGCAGAGAGCCCACAGCAGGGGTGGCCAGCAGGAGAGAAGCAGCCAGGCATGCCACTCACCACTGCCTGCAGGTCTTTCTGAGCCCAGAGCTGGCAATGACCGTCCTCAGCCTGGGAATAGGCTGAGCTCCAAAAGTGCTTTGAAAAATCTGCTGTTCGTTGCTGGAAAGCTTGAACATATCTTCCCACTAGAATATGCAGCATGGCTCCTCCAGCCCCAGCCCAATCCTTGGAAACCCACAGTACCATTGAAGGGGTCAGCTCATAACAGGATCCTCATGGAAAGCACAGTCAGGACTGTAACTTGGGACCCAGGGGCACAAAGTCTCTGCTGTACTTTGAATGTGACCCCCTAAATTCATGTGTTGGATGCATAACCAATCCCCAGTGCAACAGAGCTGAAAGCAGGAACCCTGAGGAGCTGATTAACCCATGGGGCCTCTGTGATCCTGAATGGATTAATGTTGCCATCTCGAGGGTGGAAATGGGTCCCACATGAAAGGAGAAGTTCACCTTACCTAGGGATTACCTCAGGAGAGTGCTTGCCTAGTGCACATGAACCCAAGGGTTCAAGCCCCAGTGCTGCCAGTTTTTAATGGGTGGATTCACCCCTTTCATTCTACATCTCTCACCCTCTTGCTTTCCACCATATAGCAAGAAGGCCCTCGCCAGATTCCAGCCTCTCTCTCTCTCTCTCACATTCCCAGCCTCCAGAATCATGAGCCAACGTATTTCCATTTGTTGTGAATTAATTCCCCGGTGTCTGCATTTATGTGATCACAGCATGAAGTGGACTATGCCTACAGCGAGGGCAGAGGATCCTCCTCCTCCTCCTTCTCCTACCCCCTCAGCCACTGGACAGTGGCACCTGGCTTGGTGTCCCAAGCTCCAAATTCTGGACAGCAATTCCTGCTGCCCAGGCAAGAACTCTATCAAATAGAGGCCAGGACGAAGTAGATAGAGGTTGAAGAGCTTCCAGGGTTAGGAGGGAGAGGGGGGAGGCTAACACTGTACAGTGTCCTTGGCTGAAAGGAACAGCCTCTCCCAAGAACCAGAGAGAGGTCCCCCGCAGAGTACCTCCTTGCTCAGACCCCAGCTCCTGAGGGCTCCTCCTGCAAGGTCCCAGTCTTCCCACCTTGCTTCCCTAGCACCTGCCACAGCCTCCATTTTCTAGATGGGCAAACTGAGGTCCAGATTATCCAGCCAGTTGGTGGCAGAATTTAGACCTGGACACAGAGCCACTAACCCCCAGCCAGCCCACCTCATTGCCAAGAAAGTAGAAGAAAAGCTCATGTTTACTGAATGACAGAGGTGCTTAGCCTTTGCCTCCGGATGGTAGCCTGGAGCGCATCTTTTGGGAAATTACAGGTATCACTTTATCTTCCAGGGGAAAAAATAACCAGGGAAAATGTCTGCAATTACAGCTCATCACCGCTGACTGTGTAACTGCAGGCTAAGCAGCTGGTAATCAGAGGACCGGAGACAATGAGATTTGGTCTTTATTTAGAACCCTTCCACTCCCCCACCTCAAATCTTCTCGTGTGATGTGACACAGGGAACCAGGTTTCACGAACACTCACTATAGACCTTTCTGTCTTTCCACACAGAGGCCAGGCCACTGACCCATGGCCGTCAGTGGAGATTCCAGTGTGATTTTCCCCAGGGGCCAGGCGGAGTGTCCCTGAGCCCGACCAGGCTCCCTCGCTTGTCCATTTGATCTTTTGGTCCCTGTAGATCCCATCTCTATAGATATTTTGTAGAGAAGAGCAAATAACAAGCACTGACAAGCCAGGCAAGGCCTGTCTGCATAGAGATGAGAGTCCAGCCTTGGAGACAGATTGCAAACAGGGCAGTGTATAAATAAAAGAACCCCAGCATGTTACAAGAGCTGTGAGGTGATCAGACAGAGGTAACACTGGGAGGACACAAGGGGTGATCAACAAAGGCATCTCTGAAAAGGTGACACATCAGCTGAGACCTGCAAGATGACAATGAGCTGCTTAGGGATGGTCAAAGGTTCAGGAGCCATGGGTGCAAAGGCCCTGAGGCAAGAAAGATGCACAGGTGTTGGGCTCTGTGGGAAACCAGTGAGTGTCTGGAACCCAGTGGGAAAGGAAGAAGATGGAGCAGGTGAGCTTGAAAAGACAATAAACAGACACAGTGGTGCACACCTGTGGTTCCAGCTACTTGAGACGTTGAGGTGTAAAGATCATTTGAGCCCAGGAGTTCAAGACCAGCCTGGGTAACATAGAGAGACCCTGTCTCAAACAAAATAAGACAGCAGAAGAAACACTACATTGGGCAAAGGAGTTTGGATTTGAGGCCATTGATAGATGTTAACCAAAGGACTGAAATGGTCTGGTTTATATTTGGAAAATATTCTGACTGTTGGGTGGAGAATGGTTGGGGAAAGGATGACCACGTTTAGTAGTGACAAACTAAATGGTGAGGAAGATATTTATTCAAATGAATTTTTCAGGTGGTGCTCGCACTTTGGATTCCTGTGGGAAGAGAAGCAAGTAAATGCCTCCCCAGCCAAGCAGGAGAGTGGACAGGGAGGCCATCTAACAAGGCGGGCAGGGTGGACCAGACATACACAAAAGAGAAGTGCCATTCTGCAGCCCACCTGCCCTCAAATCCATTCCTCATCTTTGCCTTGCAGCTGGGGTTGGGGCGTATTCAAATGAAACCCCTAGAGGTCCATGAGTTAGAGGCTTGGTCCTGAGGGTGCTGCTAATGCTGTGGAACCTTTAAAAGATGGAGCCAGAGGAGGTCCTTAGGTCATGGGGCAGGGGGCCTTCAGAAGGGACTGTGGGACCTTAGCCTCTCCTCTTCATACACATGCCCCTATCATGATATGATACAGCCAAGAGCACCCTCACCAGAGCTAAGTTAACACCAGCGCCATGTGCTTGAACCTCCAAAACTGAACTAAAAGAACCTCTTTTTTATAAAGTTACCCTGCCTCTAGTATTTTGTTATAGTAATGAAGAACAGACCAATACGCCTGCTCTTCCCTATATTGCCACAGCTCCATTCTCATATCAACTGGGCTCGATCATGAGAGACATCTGATAGAGGTTGGAGGGCAGGAGAAAGAGGGGAGTTGGGGCTGGTCCTCCTCTCTGTCCTAAGCAGGGCCACAGAAACAGCTGCTTCTCCTCTGTGGCTCCCTCTCCCAGCAGGAAGGCCTCAAACAGCCATAGCTTCTGCTGAGCTACCCTTTGTCTTCCATCCCACAGAGAGCCATAGCTTCCTGCTTTTACAAACCCCTGGGTTACTTCTTTATCCCTCATTTAACTTCTCTGTTCTTCCATCATCTGTGCAACCCAGTTCCTATAAAACTCCCCACTTTGTTCAGCATTTAGAGTGGTTTATGGATTCCTGACTGGACCCTGACAGGGCTGCCTGAGGTGGGAGGTGCAGAATTGATCTGTGTGAAGCTCTAAATTTTATTCTTAGCCAGGCATGGTGGCACAGGACTGTAAACCCAGCACTTTGGGAGACTGAGGCAAGAAGATTTCAAGTTTCAGTCCAGCCTAAGCAACTGTCTCAAAACTTTTTTAAAAATTCTCTTCTTATGTTGATCCTATCCCCTGCGATTTTGAGTATCAGCCTCCAGAGTCAACCATAACTCCCTTCAGAAGCTAAAACCACAGGGCCTAGTGGCAGAAAGAGACCTTAAGGATGTCCTCACCCTAACACCTGCCTAATGCTGCAATCCTGTTTGTTGTGTCCTACCCACTGGTCTTAAGATGAGCCTGATCACTTTCAGGGATGGTGTATTAGTCAGCTACTGCAGCAATAATGCTTTGTAGGGCCGGGGATTTAGCTGTGGTGCTGCCGCCGGCCTTGTAAGTGTGAGATCCCAAGTTCGATCCCCAGTACCACAAAACATAATAATAATAATAACGCTTTGCAACAAGTGACTATTATAAAATTCAGTGGCTTAGAGTAGCACTGTTTCTTCTTGTTTTTAACTGCAGATCAGCTCAGGTGACTCTGCTGAAGGATGAAGGGTGGTGGAGTTGGACTTCACCTGGGTTCCAGTCTGCTCTGTGACCTGCCCTTCGCCCAGAATCTACCTAAGCATCCTTCTCACAGGAGATTCTAGGAGCTCATAAGGGCAAGTTGACCTACACGAGCTTGTTAGTAGCCTTTGCCTATATCACATCTGCCAAAATTCCACTATGAGTCCCGTAGCCGGGGGCAACATCAATGGGGTAGGAAAATATATATGCAAAGGGAAAATCAATATGACTCCTAAAGACTAAGCAAAGTTGAGAGCTGATCTACAGCCCCCTCCAACTGGGCCTGGGAAACCTCATGTCAGGGAGGGAAAGCAGCTGTAGCTGGGGACAGAAAAATATAATGAATATTTAAGTTTTCAAACATTTCTTACAGTAAAAGACATATTACCATAAATCCCCCTCACTTCAAGCATGCTCATCCCATTGTTTCTGCTGCTTACTGAAGCAGTTCTAGAATGTTCTTTCCTGAGTGTCTTTTTTTTTTTTTTTTTGGTACCAGGGATAGAACTTGGGACCTTGTGCTTTTGAGGCAGGCAGTGAAACAACTGAGCTAAATCCCCGGCCCTCCTAAGTGTCTCTTTTTAGTTGTGCTGTCATGGCTGCTTCAGTGTCCTGAACTGATTCAAAATGTTTACCTTTCATGGTTATTTTGACATGGTGGAAGAACAAGGAGTCACACGGAGCCAGATCCAGTGAATAAAATGAATGAGGACACACTGTGGTGTTTTTATACACCTACCTTTCGGTTGGATGGCATTTGACAGCTGCATTCACTGTATTTTTTATCACACCTCTTAACAACACTCATGAAGGAGGACTTCCAGAACTGCTTCAGAAAGCAGCAACAATGATGGGATGTGTTTGAAGCAAGTAGTATCTTGAGGGAGATTAATGGCAATGTGTCTTTACTGTGATAAATTTAAACACACCCTGTAGTTTTCAATTACCCCTGTATTAATCAGGATGGAACAGATAGGCTGCAGTAACAAATATTCCCACTATCAGAGTCAATGAGCACAAACCAGAGTTTCTACTCACCCTGCATGGACAACACAAATTGGCAAGGGCTGTGTTCATTATGGATAATGGTGAAGGACACGGTAAAAAAAAAAAAAAAAAAAAAAAAAAAAACATGTACAGGTCTTAAAGTTGCCACCCAGACATGAAACATGTCTACTTAGATTTTACTGATTACAGTGACTCATGGACTGGGGGGTACAGCTCCGTGGTAGAGCACTTGCCTGGAATAGTCAAGACTCTTCTGAATTCCATCTCCAATTCCATAGGACACTCTTCAATTTAATCCATAACTCTCTCTTGCTCACTCCCTCTCCTCCTTCCTGTCTGATTCCACTCATTTAACAAATATGGATTGAGATCCAACTATATGGCAGTGTTTGGGGCTATCCTGTGGACACAGCAGACCCAGCCTGACTGAGAGCAGTTGATCATGGTACCAGCAACCAAGCAAACCCCAGGTCCACCTTGTTTCTCCAGCTAAACCAACATGTCTTCCTGGGTCCCTGTCTTCTTCACTCACTGCTTCTAATCCATGAGCAAATCCTATCAACTTCACTCCAAAATCATTCTAAGTCTGGCTCCTCCTTCAATCACTGATGACCCTTACCGTTTCCTGTCACCTGAACTCCTACAGACCCCCTACCTTGTCTCCTTATACCACCCTTCTGCTTTAAGTCTATTCCCAAAATGATCTTCTTAAAGAGCCAATGGGGTAAAAATAAAAAATAAAAATAAAAAATAAAAAGAGCCAATGGGAATGGAGGAGCCAAATTTAAAAATACGTAAAATAAACACAAGTCATGTTAAGTGCTATGTGGGAAACAAATGAGGTGCTGATAGAGTGAAGATTCACAGGGACCACCTGGAGACAGGTGGTTAGGGAAGGCGACCACCTGCATCTGCCATGGGTCACTCTGGCCCCACCCCCTGCTCCATCATTTGCCGCAGCAATCAGTCCTGCACACACCAGCCTCTGTGGCCACGTCAGCCTGCAGTGACTCCCCGTGCTCTTCAGTGACTTTGGAACAGAACCCCTGAGGGCCTCACTCCCATACAGCTCTGGAGAGTAAGTGACTTGGTGTCCTGGGAGGCAACCTTGGCCAATGGGGCACAGACCAATGGATGAATGCTTTCCCCTGTCATTCCCTGGGTGCACAGGTCTGAGATGCACATTCTACCATCCCAAAGGATCTGCCCCCTGTGACTACAGCCAACCTCTATCTCTGCTTCCCCTGCTTCCCTGCTGGTTGCCTTACTTGCTTCCACCTCAAGAATCATATTCCTGAATAAATAAATGCTCCTCTGGGGATCCACCATTGGAAGAACCCAGGCGGAAGCAGGGGCTTCCCCAGCAAGTGACAGCCAAACCCAGCTTGGAGCTGAGGGGAGGGAAAGGGTACCCTGGGCAGCAGGTACAATGGTGTGTCTGAGACACCCAGGGGAGTAAGGCTGGAGTCTTGTGGGCAAGGTGCAGAGCAGGAGGGTGGGAGTGCCAGGGACCAGCCACACAGGACCTTCTGGGTAGGGCCAGAGACTTGGGACTTCCTCCCAAGTTACTGGGAAGCTATGAAAGAGCTGAGCCAAGAGAATTCCCATAACCAAATCTGTCTTTGAGGAAGGTGGCTTCTTGTGCTCTCTCCATGGCATTTCTCTGTGTGTGTCTTGCATTCTTCCTTTCTTGTCTTCCTTTCTTCTTTCTTAACCCAGTTTTCCTCCACCTTACATGACTGCCCTGTGCCTATTTGTCCCTCTCCCTCTCCCTCTCCTGGTTTCCTCTCCCTCGACCTTCCCTGTTCCTCTACAGCCTTTGCTTTCCCTTAATGAGACAGTGAGAGGGAATTAGGAATGCAAGGCACTGCAGTAATGGGGACCACATTTCTGAGCCCATTCAGGACAAAGGTCTGAGAAATTCCACAACTCGCAGGTGTGATAAGGCAATGTTTGAAATTGGGGCTTTTGTGGGAGTTCTGATATGTATGTAAGGGGTCAAATGAAGAAATTACTGACCCAAGAGGTGGGAAAAGAAGTACAGGGATGAGCAGTGTGAGAGAGAATGACATCCGACTTCTCACTGAGACCCATCACCATAGCTGCATGACGGGGGCAGGTTATGTCCTTTCTCTAAAACTCAGATCCACCCCCAGCACTGAGGAGCAGAGCCACCCCCAGCGCCAAGGAGGTGAGTCGCATGGGTGCCAGCAGCACACATCACCCCCCACCCTGCAATGAGAAAACACATAAACAAGTCTTAAAACCAGACTTCCAGATCACCTAAAGCAACCCCAAAGGGAAACAAGATGGAAAAATCTGAAACTCAACCACCTGGATTCCCTGAACTGGCAACAAAAGAAGATCTGGAAAAAATGAAATCAAAAATAATTTCTCAGATAACAGGAGAGATTGTGCCCATAGTGCAAAACATGATTAATAAATGTAGAGGGGACACAGATTAAAAAAAATAGAGGAGCTGAGAAACATGATGGAATCCCAACATAGGAAACAAATGGAATCCATAAAACAGTTGCAAACAGATGTCCAGGAGATAAAAAGCTCCATTGAAAGTTTATGTAGCTGAATGAGCAATGTGAGGACAGAATTTCAGATATAGAAGATAAGATTGCAATTAGTGACCAGGAAAAGAAAAATTTCTTTAAATAGTAAGAGACCATGAGAAATCAATCCAGCAGCTGCTAGATGATGCAAAGAAGAATAACATAAGACTGATCAGAGACAGTGAAGAAACAGGAGAGAGTGCAGATGACATAAAAAAGCTCTTCACAGAAGTGATGGCAGAAAACTTCCCAAGTAGAGGAAAAAAACTTGACACAGATAAGTGAGGCATATAGGACTCCAACTAGCCTTGATCAAAAAAAATCTACACATCGGCATATAATAGTTATGATTCCAGAAACCCAAAAGAATAGCAAAATTCTACAAGCAGTTAGAGAAAAGAAATAAGTCACATACAAAGGAAAGCCCATCAGAATCACAGCAGACTTCTCAATGCAACCCTCAAGGCAAGAAGAGCTTGGAGTGATGTATTTCAAGCCTTAAAGGAAAACAGACTCCAACCCAGATTGATGTACCCTGCAAAACTATCTTTCAAAATTGATGGAGAAATAAGATACTTTCATGGCAAAGACTACCTTAGGAACTTCATGAATACCAAACCAGCACTCCAAAAAATTTTAGACACTATCCTAGGAAAAGACAACAAGGATCACAACCCCAGGAAGCCCAGCAGAATGAATCTATCAGACACAACAAGAAATTGAATGCAAAGGAGGAGAATCCAACAAAAAGAAAAAGTCATGACAGTGAAAAGTCAATATGTATCAGTCATAACTATCAATGCTAATAGTCTCAATTCACCAATCAAAAGAAATAGACTGGCAGAATAGGTCAAGAAGCAAGATCCAACAATATGCTGCATCCAAGAAACACACTTAATTCAAAAAGAAACTCATAGACTCAAAGTTACAGGGTGGAAAACAATACTTGATTTGACAGGAACCTGAAAAAAAGCAGGAGTAGCTATCCTCTTTGCAGATCAAGTGGATTTCAAACTAACACTGATTAAGAGAAAAAAAGAAGGACACTACTACTTGTAAAGAGAACAATCCAAAAGAAAGAGATGACAATCATAAACATATATGCACCAAACACTAGTGCACCCAGCTATATAAAACAAATACTAACAGACAGGAAAAATCAAATAAGCTCTAATACAATAGTAGTGGGGGATCTCAATACCCCACTGTCACAAATAGATAGATCAACTAGACAAAAAATAACCAATGAAATACTAGAACTCAATCAAACTCTTGAATAAATGAACTTAACAGATGTTTACATAGTGTTCCACTCCGAAATATCAGAATACACATTCTTTTCAGCTGCACGTGGGTCATTCTATGTGGTCAAAACAGACCAGATACTCACTCATAGAAAATGTTTAAGTAAGTGCAAAGGAATTGAAGTTATCCCCTGTATATTATCAGACCATAGTGGGATGAAATTGGAGATCAATAGCAAAAGAAACTGCAAGAATTTGATAAACACATGGAAATTGAACAACACACTTCTGAATAACCAATGGGTAACAGAAGAAATTAAAAAGAAATCAGACAGTTCCTTCAATTAAATGACAATGACAATATAACATGTCGGAATCTATGGGACACAAGGAAAGCAGTCTTACGAGGGAAATTCATAGCAGTGAATACTCATATTAGGAAAACAGAGAAAGCCCAATTAAACAACTTGATGCTGAACCTCAAGCTTCTAGAAAATGAAGACCAGGACAAACCAAAAGCTCATACAAGGGAGGAAATTATAAAGATCAGAACAGAAATCAATGCAATGGAGACTAAGAGAATGATACAAAAAATTAATGAAGCCAAGAGTTGGTTCTTCGAAAGAATAAACAAAATGGACAAACCCTTAGCCAACCTTATCAGAAAAAGCAAAGAAAAGGCCCAAATCCATGCAATTAGGAATGAAAAGGGTGAAATTACAATAGACCCAGTAGAAATCCAGAGGATTATCAATATCTACTTTGAGAACCTATACACCAATAAGATGGAAAACACAAAGAAATGGATAGATTCCTAGATAAGTATGAATTACCAAAGTTAAATGAAGAAGCCCTAAAAATTCTCAACAACCCAATATCAATCAATGAAATTGAAAACGTAATTAAAAACTCACCAACTAAGAAAAGCCTGGGTCCTGATGGCTTCACTGCTGAATTCTACAAGACATTTAGAGAGGAACTATTGCCACTACTGCTTAAACTCTTCAATGAAATTGAAAGGGAAGCAATATTCCCGAATTCATTCCTGGAAGGAAGCATCACCTTGATCCCAAAAGCAGAGAAAGACCCAACTGAAAAAGAGAACTATAGGGCAATCTCACTAATGAACATAGATGCAAAAATCCTTAGTACAATATTGGCAAATAGAATGCAAAAGATCATCAAGAAGATCATACACCTTGATCAAGTGGGATTCAACCCAAGGATGCAGAGATGGTTCAACATACACAAATCAATAAATATAATACACTATAGCAATAGAGCCAAGGACAAAAGCCATATGATCATCTCAATAGATGCAGAAAAAACATTTGACAAAACCCAACACACATTTATGATAAAAACCCTACAAAAAATTGGAATAGATGGTCTCTACCTCAAACTGATAGAAGCCATCTATGAAAAA
>NW_004624801.1:4154199-4168106 GCF_000247695.1 Heterocephalus glaber
GATACTCTTAAGTGAAATAAATAGGACACACATGAGTAAATACCAAATAGTTTCTCTAGTGTGAGAAACTGAAAGTGTAAATAAGGACTGAAAGGTATAATAGATAATGTGAAATAAGAAGAAAAAGGGCAAAGGGGAAGGGGAAGTAGGAGGGATGGGGAAAGGAAAGTTGGGAATGGAATTAATATGAGAAAATGAAAAAACAGAAACAGAATCTTTGTAAATAGGGAGGGATGGAGGGGTTGAAGGGAGGGCAGGAGAAGGGGGAAAATAAGAACCGAGAAAGATTATGTAAAGGTGCAAATTTCCAATGATGAATATCATTATATTGTATACCTAAAATGGACCAATAAATTTAATTTAAAACTATAAAACAAAACTCAGATCCAACATTTGGAAAAATGTAATAATAATATAGAATACATCAGGACTCTTGGTCACATACACACACACCAACTAATTTAAAGAGAGAAGAATCTATCCTTACAGAATACAGGAAAGAGGGCCGGGGATTTAGCTCAGTGGGTCTGCCGCCTGCCTCAAAAGTGAAAGGTCCCAAGTTCGATCCCCAGCACTAAAAAGAAAAAAAAAAATACAGGAAAGCAAACCCACACAGGTGTCCAAGAAGAGCAGGGCAGAGCTTATTTCTCTTCTGCTTGGTTGCTCCAAACCAGCATCTTCTACTTCCTAGCCATGCCGGGCAAGCTGGAACACTTTGATTTCCTGGGCCGTGCAGTGTAGCTCAATGGTAGAGCACTTGCCTAGTTTGTGTGAGGCCCTAGGTTCCTTTCCCAGTACTGAAGAAGAAAAAAAAAGAAAGAAAAACAGTTTGGTGTCACCTGCCTTGTAAGCGCAAGGTCCAGAGTTTGATTCCTGGTACAAAAAAAAAAAAGCTCTGTTTTCATCATGTTGGGGATTTAGCTCAGTGGTTTCGCCACCTGCTGCACAAGTGCAAGGACCTGAGTTCGATCCCCAGTACAAAAAAAAGAAAAACAGTTTGGCTTCCTGGAAAAAGACTGATATACATATACCACATACATATACCAATTCCAAAATCCTAGGAGGCATCTGGGCCAGAGTAAGTCAGGTGATAGATACATCTGGACCAATCAGCTGTGAGAGGGAAGTCTGAGTGACTCAATTCATATTAGCATGGACCAAGCAACTCTCATTCTGGGCAAGGTTGTAGGTTGTAGTGTACTAACTTGATTATAAGAGGCCCAACCTGGAACCAGTCGTGTTTGTGTGTGTGTGTGTGTGTGTGTGTGTGTGCGTGTGTTAGATGTGAGAACTGAAGAGATATCTTACCACCCAAAAAAAGAAGGAAGGTGTGACCAGGCAGTTAACACCCCAAAACTGAGTTCCTAAAATGGGATCAGCCTGTAAAGTGCTCACAGCTCAACACACCATAATGGGGCTCATTGTTGCCACCTGGAACCTGTGCCACCATTTACTCCTCCAGCAAAACTTCCATAGAGCTGTCCTGGTTGCTATGACCCCCTCAAAAACCCCTGCTCTCTGCTCCCTGCTCCATGTGGACCAAGACCACTTTTGAGTTCGTGCCTGCCCACATTGCCAAAGGCTCAGAGAGCTTCCTGTCCTTAGCCTTCATTATTTCTCAGCCACTCTCAACATATTTTTCCCCTTTGTCCTTGAAATTCTTCTCTTGTTTCCAGCTTCTCCTGGTTTTCCTCCAACTTTATGGGCCTGTACTTTCCTATCTCCCTCACTGCTTCTCTTTGGCCCATCAACGTTGGCATGCCTGGCAGCTCAGTCCTTGCCCTGCCCTCTTCCTGTGGCTCCCACTGGCATTCCAAGGGTCTCAGCCACTCCTGTGTCTTCATAATGTCATCTCTTGCCAATGGTCCTCAACTTTCTACTCCAACTCTCACCTCTCAGCAAATCTCCAGATCCTGGATCCAAATGCCAGACTAATTGGCACCTGTTCATAGACCACTGGAACTCAACAGGGCAAATTTAGTTCCCTCTACCCTGACTTTTCCAGCCTGTGGTGAATGGCTCCCACTGTTGTGACTGGACAACTGAAATACTGACTTTCTTGTACCATTAAAAAAAGCATCTTGCCAGGGATTTACCTCAGTGGTTCTGCCGCCTGGCTCAAAAGCACAAGGTCCCAAGTTCAATCCCCGGTACAAAGAGACGGGGGGCGGGGGGGGGCGCGATAATCTCATGGCAAAGTTTCTGTTCCAGCCAAAATACCTAGGGGACAGCTGAGAGTCCTTTCTCTGATCATCTGCATCCAATCCATCAGTGAGTCCTGCCAACTCTGCTCATCAATCACAGGCTGAACTCATCCCCTTCTCTTCATCCATGTCCATGCTGCCGAGATGCCTGCACTTCCTCAGTCACTCCTAACTGCTTTCTTTGCTTTCTCTACTGCCCTACACAATCCATTCTCCATTCAGCAGCCAGAGGGATGATTTTAAATTTATAAATCAGATCATGTTGCTTCCCTGATTAAATCACTTTCTTTAACACTCAGAATAACATACCAACTCCTTACTCTGACCTACAGAGTTCCCCTGATCTGGTTCCGACCTCCATCCCCAGGGTCATTACACATGGTTCTTCTTCTCCCACTCTGCTCCAGGCACCCTGATCTCTTCTGTTCCTCTAATACACCAAGCTTCCTCCAGCCTTTGCACCAACTGTTGCTCTACCTGGTCCGCTCTCCACCACAGCCTCTGTACTAATTTTGCATCTTTATCAGAGAATAATGTACAGAAGAAAAGATTTATTTGGGTCATGGTTTTAAAGGTTTCAGTCCATAGCCAGCCAAGGCTGGCTGCATTGCTTTTAGGACTGTGGCAAGGCAGAAACACATGGAGGAAAGGTGAGGTAGACCAGAGGTGCTCATCTCATGGCAGCGAAGGAGAAGAAGAAGGGGGGGGGGATATAGTCCCAAGGGCACATTGCCATAACCTACTCTATTCAACTAAGTCTCACTTTCTAAATTTTTGTCACCTCTCATTAATCCCATCAAATTTTGAAGCCATCAATGGAATAATCCACTGATGCAGTTAAAAATCTCATGATCTAGTCTCCCCACCTCTGAACATTGCTGCTCTGGGGACCAAGCCTTCAACACAGGAGCCTTTGGGAGACATTTCGTATCCAAAACATGACACACTCCAACCCTCTTCTGACTGCCCAGCTCCTCTTCTTTTCCAGCCCTTGACTTAAAAGCTATTTCCTCCAAGAGGCTGTGTTTGACTACTCTACCTAAAGAAGAGACTCCATTGCTCGATACCCATCAATTTCTGATTTCTTTGCATAGAACGTATCACCATTTATACTTTTCAAGTTTAATTGTTTATATTCTCACCAAAATATAATTCCCATGAGAGGAAAAACCTCATCTCTGTTATTTCTTTTATTCCCCATGTCTAAAACAATGCCTGTCACATAATTTTAATAAATATTAAAAACTAAGAAATGCTAAAGGGAAGAAAGAGTAATAAACCAATAACTATAAAAAGAAAGAAAGGTCATTGAGAGATACACAAGTGCAACAGGCCCTTGTGGGAGTGCCTGGTGAGAGAGAGAGAGCAGAGTGGGGGAAGCTGCGACCAGAACACTGGGCAGGGGCAGAGGTGAGGCAACTCCAGAGTCTCTAGAAAGAACCCCAGAATGACCATCACTTGCAATTGTCAGATACAAGCAGCAGTGGGAGGGAAAATAGGGACATGGCACAGAAGAATCAGAGGTTAATTGAAAGTCTATGGAACAAATTTGTCATTCATCACCTTCCAGCTCCACTTCTGCCTAACAGAGCAACAGGCCCCTCAGTAAAAACCAGAGGACTCCGGGATAAATCAATGAAACCGTTTGTAGACACTGGGGGCTGCCAGTACACTGTTGGTGTGCTAAAGGAAACCTCACCTCATTCTTCCGTGTGTGCCTCTACATCCTAGCTGCACAGCCACCTCCCTGGCCAGTCCTCATAAAGCATACCCAGACAGTAAGCAACCTATGCATGTGGACCACAGCACCTTGGTGGCACTTTTCCCATGCAGAGAGAGTACAGGAAACCCAGACCAGCCTCCTAGAAAAACTCCCCACATGAGTGTGTCCTCTGAATTCATGTGCTGCAAGTTTGGTCCTCAGTGTGGTGATATTGAGAGGCAGTGGAACCTTTAAGAAGTGGGGCCCAGTGGAAGGTGGTTAGATTATTAGGGGCACTACCCCAAGAAGGTATTAATATAGTTCTTGTAGGGCCCAGTTAGCACCAGGAGAGTTGTATAAAAAGAACAAGACTGGGCCCTCTCCTGTCTCTGGCCCCTGTCTGATAATGTGATCTCTTCTTTACCAGCGAGCTCTAATTAAAGACCAAACAAATAGGGCTGTGGTATCATGAACTTTCAGCTTCTAAAACTGTGAGCTAAATAAACCTCTTTTCTTTATAAAGTACCTAGCCTTAGGTATTTTGTTACAGAAACAGAAAACAGACTAAAACAACTTCTTTCCTTCATTCATCGATAGAAACAGAAAAATGAAAGTCACTAGACATGTGACAAATGGAAAAGAAATTTTAAGATTAAAAAAAGAAAATAAGCAGCAGTCAAACTACATCATCAGAGAAATGTTCAAAGACATTGTATCCATGAGAAGAAAACAGATTCGAATGAAAAATGAATCATCAGAGAATAAGAAAACAAGTTATTAGAATTTAAATCATATGGCTGCTGAAATACAAAGACAATAAATAATCTGAAGATAAAGTTGAGGAATTCTCCACAATGTAGAGTAAAAAATAGTGAGAAAATATGTGAGAAAAGGTAACAGACTTAGCAGACCAATCCAGGAAGTCTAACACAGGCACTCTAGAAAGAAGAGGAAAAAAAGAAATCAACTACTCAATAAAATTAGGAGTTTTCCAGAATTCAAGGCAGAATAGAAGCTTTCGACTAAAAGGGACTTATAAGGAAAATGAATTTTAAAATACTCACAAGCAGAACTCACTATTGGGAAGCATCCCATATCTATTGGGAAGGTATGGTTAAGATCCCACAAGTCTCCAGAGAAGGGAGCGAAGTTTCCCACAAAAGAATGAGGAATTACCTGTGGCTTCTCATCAGCAATACTGGATCTGGAAGGCAGCAGAGTTGCCCCTTCCACTTTCCAAAAGAAAATGATCTTGAAAATGTGTTCAAACTATCAAAGAAAGAAAAGTAAAGGCGCAGACATCCAAGAACTCAGAAGAGAAATTACCGCCTGTGTATCCTTTCTAAGGAAATTACTGGAGGAGATGTTCTAACAAAATGAACAAGATACTTGTAAAAGGGAGGAACCTAGGAAGAAGTCCTGTATGACGACAGCTGGTTAGGAAAAGAAGTCAGTGGACTGCAAAGATGGGATCTTCAAGAAGAGCACAAAGGGGCCCAAGGATTAGACAGCCTTAGCAAGTAACAAAAACATTTCTAAAATGATGAGGACAATTGTTAACTTCTACCAAAAAAGCCAGGAATTAAAACATGCACTTAAAACCTCCAGGGAAAAATAACTTATACAAAACAATTATGATCCTAACATGGAGCAGACTAAAATAAAGCATAATTTTGAACAACTGATAGAGAATACAAAGAGATGATCTATTTGGTTTTGATGTGGGAAACATTTTCCCTTAGGTCTTTGTACCAGGGTTGTGATTTCAGCTTCTAAAATATAAAAGAGGAAGAAAGATAATTCTTCTAAACCACCTTGTTCAACACAGAAAACAGTACTTACAGGATCATCAAAATGTAAAGGCATTTCCCTGGATTTTGACTTTTAAAATCAATCTGTGGATAAAACACAGATGACATAAATGTGGTTAAAGAAGAGAATGTAAATGTTACCAACTTTGACAATGTAAACAGAAAGCTGGAAGAAGCTGAGAAGTTAAAAGGTGTGGGTAGGAGAGGTGAGTGGAAGGACAGGAGATTTAATAATGTTTTCATCATGCTGAATGAGCCCGGAGAGTTACTGTCTCACTTTGAGGGAATAAGAATTGAGTATGTTAAGAACATTAATTAAAATCACTAAGGTAACCTGGGTCTGGTGGCACCAGCCTATAATCCCAGCACTCAGAGGGCTGAGGAAGGAGGATCACCACGAATTCTAGGTCAGGCTGGGCTACAGAGTGAGTTCAAGGCCAGCCTGAAATACATAGCAAGACTGTCTTAAAAAAACAAAAACAAAAAATAAAATTTTTTGTGAAGGAAACCAGTACAATAAATACATATATCTACCAAAAATAAGAGGCCATAGATGGGAGAAGTAAGCTAAGTCTTAAAGTCTTCATCTTTCACAGTAGTGAGTCAATATAGGTCTAAAGTTAACCAATTAAGAAATAGAGGTATAGCAATATTAGAAACCACAAAAGACCACAAAAAACAAAACCACAGTAGTTGCCTCTGAGGGACAGAACTACACCTACGGATTCATAGTGAGTTCTTTACGCAGTTCACTGAAAAGGAAATAAATCCAGACTATTTTACAGAAGATTCTGCATGATATGTTGACACTAACCAAAGTTATACTGCTAAACTACCACTCCAACCAAAAGTGTCTCTAAGGGCCGGGGATTTAGCTCAGTGGTTTCGCCCCCTGCTGCGCAAGCACAGGGACCCGAGTTCCATTCCTGGTACAAAAAAAAAAAAAAGTGTCTCTAAAAGTTAGTGGTAAGGAAAATCCCCCAATGGGCAGGAGTTCAAGCAGCATCTTTGGTTGGCTACTAGCTGAACTGAGAGACGACCAGAAGTAGGAATCTACACTAGCTCATGCGCTGTGGTTAATGGCTGAACTGGACAGTCAAGGACTTGGAAAGAATAAGATTGGAAGATGGAAACAACAGGAGATCTGGGGAAGAAGTATGTGGATAGACCCTTGGAGTGGGCACAGGATACAGATATGTGTGTGTGCCACCTGAATTCTCACCCATGGATCACTAGAGAGGAGGTTTTCCATAATTACTTGGGCAAGTTGATACATTTTGTGGATGCTCATTTGTATTTTCCCCCAGCCACCCTGGTATTTGCTCAGTAGCACCATATGCAAAATAACATACAGAACACAAAATAATGGTGGCAAAGATTAAGTCTATGTGAGGGCTTACCAATGGGAACACCCTCTCACAAAATCCATCTGACTCTTCCCTCTCCTGAGAGCCTAAACTAACAATGATAGAGACCAATACTGAGCCCTCAATATAACACTATGCGCAGGAGATCAACAAGACACCTGAGGGCAGGTTGACTTTGTTAAAGGGAGCAGCAATTTTTTCCTCCTTAATATATCTTCAGAATATAGTATTGCCTTCCCTGCCTACCAAGCTCTTGCAGCACTGTCCATGAACCTATAAAATCTCTTAGCACCATTGTGATATTCCACACAATAATGTTTCTGATCAAGGAATTCATTTAGCAGAAGTAAAGCAACAGGGTCAGGCACATGGAATCAGTGGTCTTTCCCCATATTCATCACTCAGAGCAACTGGTCTGACAAAACAAGAAAGGGGCCTACTGGAAATTCAGCTTTGATGTACAAAACACATTCCAAAAAATTGGTTTCTGTTTTACAAGATGCAGTATATGATGTGAAGCAATGACCAACCTATGGTGGTGTTTTCCCAGGTGCAGAAGACAAAAGCCAAGGAAAAAGTGGGTAGAATTAGGGGTGACTCCTCTCACTATCATATCTAACAACTCAGAGGATTTTGTTTCCTATTATTTGAGGTTTTAGGAGCCAAAAGAGGAGCCACAGCCAGGGATTTAGCTCAGTGGCACAGTACCTGCCCGGAAAGTATGAGGTCCTGAGTTCCATGCCAGGTACTACAAAAAAAAAAAAAAAAAAAAAGGAACCACAGATTTAGGAACCAGTGTTTCCATCAGGGACCCAATAATGGTTGCACTGAACTGGAAGTCAGGACTGACCCTGGACACATTAGGCTCTTTCCTCCACTGAATAGACAGGCAAAGAGAATTGCTCTCTTGTTTTGTCTAACTGTAGACTGATTTATGAAAAGGTACAAAAGAAAATCCTCTTTTCCAACCCAAAATTTATTGTTCGGTATGAGTTTTAATACATATAAGAAAGAATATTACTGCCAGGGGTAGTGGTGCATGTCTGTGATCCTGGCATTCCTGAGGCTGAGGCAAGAGGAACAAAAATTTGAGGCCAGCCTGGACTATGTAGTGAGACCTGCCACAGAAAATAAAACAAAAACAAAAAAATCATGATACCTAATACAGACTAAAGTGATGGGGGTGGTAACCATTAATGTTGGTTCCAACAATAAAGAGTTAATAACTATAAAGCATAAAACATGAGCAAAATCTCAGCTCTCTTGATTCAGTATTATAATTTTCATGTTGTGACATATAAAGATAGTTTTTTTTTTCCTCTTCCTTAGAGGCTTCTGTCTTGAGAACCTCAGGTCTGGAGTTGAAGATCAATCTTACTAGGAGTATTTGAATCATGTTTGTTTAAATGTTTTAAGTAGTAACATTATCAGATTAAAATTTCCACTGGTTTTAATTTTAAAAAGAGACTTACTGGGCCAGGGATTTAGCTCAGTGTTTCCGGCGCCTGCCTCACAAGCACAAGGTCCCGAGTTTGATCCCTGGTACCAAAAAATAATAATAATAATAAATAAATAAAAGAAAAGAAAAGTAAAAAGAAAGGTGAAATTATTTTTTTTTTGAAAAGAGACTTACTGTCTTAACAATAAAGGAGAAACTAGATTGCTGCTGCATGAGAGGAACAAAGAACCCAAGAAATTCTCTGTTGAACCATTTAGTATTTCCATGTCCAAAAGAAGCTCTGTAATGTGAAATGTGCAGTAAGAGAGGGAGCTAAAACTATCAACTACACCCTCATAAAAGCAAAAACAGAAATATTTTCTTTCTTGCTTGTTAGATATGTGTGTTTGTATTTGCATATATTAATTAATTTCTTCCTCTCCCCCCACCTTTTCCTTT
This sequence comes from Heterocephalus glaber, assembly GCF_000247695.1. The sequence goes on from NW_004624801.1 coordinate 4,163,181, forward strand.
TATATAAGATAATTGGGAGTAATTAATTTTATAGTTTGGCCTTTAGGTTAAAGAATATTCAGACAGAACTGCAAGTAAACTTCATGGGGGATCAACATCTAGAAATGGATACCAAGACTGTCACTCAAAGGTGGATATGTTGATGGTTGGGGTTTTACATCTCTTCTTTTTGAGAACAAGGGGAGTGTCTTATACAAAAGATTACTGCACTTCATAAAGTTAAAATACATGTATTGTTATCATTAAGTTGAAGTTCACATATGTGTAAATGGACGCCAGGTAGCCAAAGAGGTGGACTGTCCCAGGCATTAAGCTGTTATCTCCCAACTTCAAGTCTGCCCTTCCAAGCCCTGTTTTGTGATTCTGGGGTCAGGACTTCACACATTGCATCTCTTCATTGCAAGCTGGCTCCCTGGTAGGTTCTGGCAATAAGAGGACTAGGAGAAACTGCAAGGCTGGAAGAAAGAAGGAAAATGCCTTTTCTGCTGGCTTGCTCCTCTTGCCCATGTCATTCCACAGATCCCCCATCTAGCCGTAGTAGTTTTTCCAATGGTCCATTCTTTATGGCACAACCTCATCAAGCTTCTTCAGAAATATCAGCACCAGTCAGCTGGTGCCACAGTATCAGAGCTCCATAAGACCTCTTCTTCAAATTTCTAGTGTCATATAATCTCACCTAGCCCTTTGTGCTGCCAGTCCTAGGGGTGAATGCTTCTTTTCATGGTTACTATATCCATGCTACTGCCATGTTCCCTTTCTGCTTTTTCAGCCCTTCAATACATGTTTAGCCAATTCTCTAATATTAAATTCTTTGTGTTAAAATGACTTGTGCAGTTTCTGATTCCATGGCTGGACTCTGACTATGCAGGCAGACAACTCTAACCTTTTATTAGAAACTTCCTGTACAATTAAAAATTTTTTTTAAAACTCTTCATAAGAGTATGTATGTAGCTGGGTGTGATGGCACATGCCTGTAATCCCAACACTTGGGAGGCTGAGGCAGGAGGATCACCTCGTTTGAGGCCAGCCTGAGCTACATAGTGAGTTCAGGCCCAGCCTGAACTACAAAGGAAGACCCTGCCCCCCCCCCAAAAAAGAGAGAGTGTGTGTGTGTGTGTGTGTGTGTGTGTGTGTGTGTTTTACTGGTAATGGAACATGGGCCTCATGCATACTAGATAAGCACTGTGCCACTGAACTATGCCCCAGCCTGGTGCTTCTTCTAATTAATCTGATTCTGTGATATAACTGCTACAAGAGTGCAGCTTGAAACTCCTCAGTGAGGAGTTGGGATATTTTCCCAGAGAGTATGGAGATCACTAAAGAAGTTTCAATAGATGAAGGGCATAGTCATATTCACTGGAGCCGGGTGTCCTTGGGATGACCTTGAGTGTCATGCCCCTCACTCTCAGGTGAGGCAGATCTTCAACAGAGACTTGCCCAAATTCCACATCTCCCCCATCACTAGGTAACTCCCCTAAACATGTCTGTGCTGTGTCTCTGCCCCTCAGAAACCTTGTTAGGACACTAGTTAGTGTGATAAACTAATTTGCAGTGAAGTGTTAGCAAATGAAAATGGTTTATCCGTCCTCGGGGTATTTTCATTTTAATGGAGACTCGGTTGACAAATATTTACTGAACAGTCTATTACATGCAAGAAACTATGTAAAACTCCTAGAGGGAGGCATGGCCTGACCTAAATAACTCGTCTCTAATGACAGAACTTGAGGCTCATGGGAGAAATGTTGTAGGCAGCAGATAACCTTTCTCTTCTCTGAATAAGCCACACAAGAATACGTGTTGGTCTGAATCCGCTCCCCTCCAGTGGAGGTGAATGTTTAACTGTCATCAGCTGAGTGGTGCTGACTCTTGCTGGAACTGTCTTTGGTGGTTCAGGAACCGATCCTTGCCTCTTTGGGGGGATTCATAGGTCTGCCCCATAGGAGGCCAGAAGGAGAATACTGGGGAGTTTCATTTCCTGCTCCTGGTCACCACTAGGCCCTTGTCTGCCTCTGTGTCCATGACCTCCACCCAGGCACACACTAAGGTCCCTGGGCACCTGGTTCTATGCCGGCGTGGAAGAGAGTATCCAAGGAGGCATGGGAGGGTGAGCTCGAGAAGATCTGATGTAGCCCAAGCTTCCATTTAGTGCGGGATGGATTCTCCTTTGGAAAGTGGAGGCTCCTCAGCCTGGTCTACTCTCTCCTTTTCTCTCCCCTCTCCTCTCCCCTTCCCTTTTCTTCCCTACCCTTCCCTTTCTTCTTCTGAGCAACCAGCCCAAAAGGGAGGATAACTAGCAGCAGGAAAGGATGGACAGGGATTTCCCAGCTGGAATTCTCAAACCCTTCCCTCTCACCTCCTCTCTCACCCCTGCCGAGCTTGACTGTACAGCACCACCCTCTCACCCACTGGCACCTCCCACTCAACCTGTCTGCTCCTCCTTTCTGGCACCACGAGAGGGACAGATCCTGAAGATGGTGGCAGAATGAGGAACTGGGGGTCAGAACCCCGGAGAATTCTTACGTAGGCCTTAACTCTGTTCCCATTTATAAAATGGGCATGACCCACGCACTTTTTTTCCCTAAGACCATCTCTAGAACTTCCCACTCCAACATCCCTGCCTGGCTCCCATTATTCCCATCCATTAAGAAACACTGACATCTTGTGGTTATCTAGGGACCCACAGCATGGACTTCAGCTTCCTCGAATAGGGACTATGGGTACAAAACCCTGAGATGAATTTCTCAGGGTTTGGGGGAGGGGAGAAGGGGGGTAGAGAGGGAGACAAGGTCATGCTCTGGTGCTCAAGCTGGTCTTGAACTTCTGAACTGAAGTGACCCTGCTGCCTCGGCCTCCCGAGTACTGGGATTACACAAGGGATAGGAGCACCTAGAAATGGGAGTTCCTCATTCTCAGCTCATACATCCCTCTGCAATTTCCCTCCCTCTCCCCCTGAAGGGCCTCTCAAGACTCCCAGACAGCTTGAGAGCCCAGATCCAGTGTTGAAATGGCCGTGTGTGTCTGATCCTTGCTAAAGATGGCCCAGACACTCACTGGTGGCAAAGGGAGAAGGAGCGTGGATAAATCGTGCCACGGGTAATTCACAAAGTGGCTTGCTGAGTCCAAGCCAATTCCAGGAGCTATGCAGCCCCTGCACCGTTCATGTACACCACAGGAAGGGGCAGACAGAAAGGTGACCAGGCAGCTTTCCCCCACGGCAGCTGTCAATCATCCACCCACCAGCCGCGTCAGCACGCGGACCACAGATGCTTACTCAGCACTCCCAGGTGCCCAGTGTCACACAGGCAGTTGACTGTGTGTGTGTGTGTGTGTGTGTGTGTGTGAGTGGGAGTGATGTTTATGAACTCAGGGAGAGGGTGCAAAGGAAAGAGAGGATGCACACAGCATGAGGTGCTGGCAGACATCAGCAAGTGAACCATAAAATAATCTAAATTCATTTATGCAACAAATGCTTCCAAGCACCTGCTGTGCACCCAAGGTGGAGAGCTGCCTCCCATGCTCAGAGGGCTCCCCTACCTTCCACTCGATGGCTCCTGGCCATGGTCTACCCTGCCTCTCACCTCTGGCTGACCTACTTAACTTTGCCATTGTCTCTCATCCTTGCGTCTCTGTGTCCCTCGGACTGAGCACACAAGAGGTGCCTGATATGCACTTACTGAAGTCATTAATCCAGTCCAGTGCCTGCCCATAGCAAGGATCCCTTTGCTAGCGTCCCCAGTGGCTGCTCACTCAGCCCCACAGCTGATAGCCACCAGCATCCCCTGGGCTGCTTTGTTAGTCTGGCCTCTGTTGCAAGACACAGAATAGCAACTCAGATTCACAGGGGCAAAAAAAGGGAATAGTGGCCCCCATTGGTGGGGCGGAAGGAAGGTTGATGTCGGGTACTGGCAGGTCCGGGTTCCAGGATGATGACCCTGGGTTTTCCTATCCCTCTCCCCTGCCATCTGCCGCTCATACCCAAGCTGCCACCACATCTCCCGCTCCAGACTCTGCTTCTGCTTATCATTCTGCATGCCAGCTGCCCTCATGCAGCAGGAGGAAAGGTGACAGCAACAGCCACCCCAGGTATTATGGGATGACCTGGAAAGCCCTCTGGAGGACTCATGTGCTCAGAGGTAGGGCTTTTGGAAGATGATTGGATCATGGCAGTGCTATACTCATTGGTGGCTAGGTGCATTTATGGACTATAGCTACATATGCTGTTAGGAAGTGGGGCCTGGTTGGAAGAAGTGCATCGCGGAGGGCATGGCTTTGGTGGTGTAGCTCCCTCCCTGGCTCCTCCTTTCTCTCTCAGCTTCCCAGCTGCCATGAGATGAGTAGCACTCTTCTCCAATACCCTTCCATTATGCCATTTCTGCCATACAGCCAGCCAACCAAGAGCTGAAACCCCCAAATCAAGAGTCAAATGAGAGCTGGGGGTTTAGCTCAGTGGTTCTGCCACCTGCCTCACAAGCACAAGGTCCTGAGTTCTCTCCCCGGTACCAAAAGAAAAAAAAAAAAGACAACAAAAATTAGAAGATAAAAAAAAAGAGTCAAATGAAACTTCTCCTTGAAGGCAGGAACAACTGCTCATAGTTCTGCCCTATGGCCCCAGGGAAAGAAGAGGACACTGTAATCATCTGCCTATCAGAAAGATATATAATGGAGAGGGGGGGAGTTGCCAAACGAGGGAAGCTGTGTTACCGTGGAGCCCAGGGGGTGGGGGGAGATGCTGAGGAGGTTAGGAAATTGAATAGTGTCCCCTCAAAATTCACATTCACCCAGATCCTTAGAATGTGGACTTATTTGGAAATAGGGTTTTGCAGATGCCTTTCAAGTAAGAATCAAGATGAGCACATCCCAGTGTTATGGTTTAAATATGAAATGTCGGGCCGGGGATATAGCTGAGTGGTTCCACTGCCTGCCTCG